>MIEF01012449.1:0-18235 GCA_001870725.1 Taenia solium | reverse complement strand
ATGCACTAATCACGGTTTGATTTGTCAAATCAACAATTTGGCTTTATCTGCTCGATGTTTTGTCGATTCCCCATCGGTGAGGCACATGGTTGAAGTGTAGAGGTGTTAACATTTTTGAGGTTGGAGGAGGTTGATTTGTTCTAGGTAGGCGAAGGTACTGCTAACCCCGTCGACTCCGATGCAGTTGCTTAGTCTTTTAGCTTCATAAATGAGTTCTTTCCATCTGTAGACAATGCCAGCCACAGACAGTGAATGCGCGTTAAGCTCATCAGGAGATCATGGAGGGTCAATAGGAAATCGTCTGCACTTTCAATGGATGCTCACCACTTTGGAGATTGTTTTGGATTAAAAGGCTAAGAAGATTGCGTTTTATGTGGAGGGAAGGGGGTCAAAGGTCAGTGCATGTAGCATTTTCTTTCTCCGCGTATGAGCACGAAATGACGGTGGAAGTGGTGACGCAGTAGCACTCTACCATCCTCGAAGTGACGGAGTCGGAGCTTGGGGTTGGTAAAGTACATCCCCTTTCTCATGCCTTGGATCCCGTTTGTTTTCATCCATCGTTTGCATCGAATTCTGTCAAAGTATCATCCCAGTCACAGCATATGCCCACATCACATCGCGTCAAGGTTCGCCATTAAGAAGAAAGAATCATTTAGGCTTGCAGTCATTTTCCGCTTTCGCCACTACACTTCGCGGGTCTTCACTGAAGTCGAAGGTGAGCATAATGGGAGGTCAGAATATATACTGCTCAAGTGCAGAAGCTCTGGAGGCCATCAGCGAGGTCTGCAGACAATGCTGGCTAGTTTAAGCACAAGAGCGCGGAATTGGGTGCCCGCGTAAGCAAAGCACACAATTGGATATCAGTTAGAATAGGTTTACTCACCAACTGTGCATTGCATCCAATCTCTCGGTCTCCTCAAGGTCACCTGAGGCCACTCAACGCGCTCCACATTTGCGTTCATTTACACGCATCTCGTGCCAAACGCAATAAGCATTTGCCGCGCTTCTACAGCCCAGTACCTTAACGACAAATGGAGACGGTGGTGGATTCGGATGAGAAAGCAGACTCTTTACTTATTCACAGATTTGACGAAGGCAGACTCTACTTATTCACAGATTTGACGTCTTCTGTGAACAGGGCAAGCTCGTTGATCTGCGAAATACTGTGAGATGACGAACATGAGTCTTGTGTTCCAACTTCTAGACAAAGGATGGGAAAAGTGTCGAGACACATCGAATGGTTTTGGCAGCCAAATTCCCACTCATAATGGGGATACTAACCTCTAAACAGGATGGAATGGCAATCCACTGGAAACGGTTTTCTACAGAGCACGCGCAAATCACTTCCTTCACTCAACTTCTTTCAGCATTGTCGAGGCTGCCATCAATTATGCATACACAGGCAGACCTACAATCTCTGCAGGGAATGCTGCACGATTGCATCCACTGGCACATAATCTCGACTCCAAGAGAACCGTCTCCTGGTGTGTGGAGTTTCTGAGAACGAGGTAGGAGGAACTTTTTGCAGTGTTGAAACCTGGTGCATCGTCATTAAATATTTTAGAAATAGGAATTAGGCTGTAAAAGCGCGGCCAAGTGCTTCTTGCCTTTAGCACGAGATGCGTGTGAACGAGTGAATGAACGTAAATGTGGCGTGCGTTGATAGGCCTAGGGCGACCTTGAGGCAACCGAGCGATTGGTTGCAATGCACGCGTGGTGAGTAAACCTGCGCTAACTGATATCCAATCGTATGCTTTGCCTGTGCTTAAATGTGACGCTTAAATTTGCCTTCCAACTCTTCAACTTGCTTGCGTGGGCACCCAATTCTGCGCTTTTGTGCTTAAACTAGCCAGCATGGACTGCAGACCTTGCTGATGGCCTCCAGAGCTTCTGCGATTGGACAGCACATATTCCGCCCTCACATCACATCCGAATGATAAAAGAGTGCGCTTACTGGTAATGCGTGCATTTCAAATAATGCCATCCAACTGCCAGAAGAGTGTTGTGACTGCCTACAAAACGATAGGATGACGTGTGTCTAGTGTCATTGCATTTGGAGGCAGTGATCAAAGTAGAGGTGTGTAACTTCTCCAAGTGACACCTTGTGTGCTGATGGCATTTATGGGTGAAACAAAGTCAAGTTTTCTGCGTGGAAGTCTTACACGCATTGGCGCAAGCTACACCCAAGTCATCATACGTCGCTGTGCTTTCAAATGAGCTGATTTACTTTTGCTTCGTGATTAAAAGTTCATAGGTGATGCTGGTAATTTCTTGACTGAAGGTCGACTGGGTTCCATCAAGTTTTAAGAGAACACTCTCCAATGTGCTACTGCTATTTTCGAAATCAAACTGAGTCGCAAAGACGCAAGTTGACCGAAGATTATTGTGTAAAATCACGTCCCACTCTTGCGCGCCAGTGGATGTGTGGTGTGTTCAATCATTGACACATTCGCAACGATGTCCTAAGGTCCTTGTGGTTTTATCCTACGCCTCTCTTGCATGCAAACCCGAAGCTCATAGAAGAGGTTGAGTAAACGGAAGCATTAACGCAGGATCGTAGGACAGAATTAGCTTTCTATAACCTCATCAGGCAGGAATTTTGTCTGGTGTTTATAAGGGTTGAAAGATGAATTTTACTTGCGTTTGAAGAATGCACAAACTTGCTTTCATCCTTCCTCACCAGCCAAATCCAACAACATTTTGATTAAATTTCCTCTCTTCGATTCGGTACCGCTGGCACTTATGCAGACTTTGAGTCATGTCAGTGACCCCACGCTGTCCATTTCTACGTCTCGAATGCATGTTCCATCCCATTATTATGGCAATGCAAAATCAACTAACCAGCAAAGGATGGGAAACTTAGTGAGGATTCTTTACAAAAGACCTGAAATCTACCACTACAATCGAAAACCACTCTTGTGATTTGTAGAATCGTTGTAAACCTGAAGCAATCGAGGGAACCACGCTGGCTTCGATGGATTTGATGATTCCGTCTCTTATCATTTCCTCGACCGAACTCTTCATGTCTCCGTGACCTCGTAATATGATGCATGCACTCAGCCCTTCTAACCAGTCGAGTGTTTCAAGCTAAATGGTGACTTGAATAATCGCTTTAATTATTTGCCTTGTTGATAGGAAAGTGAATACACGAAGGGTTAACTGAAAGGCAATGAATGGAATGCCCATGATTGGAGTAAGCAGAGTTGTTAACTGCCGAGCACAAAGCTTTGTCACAGCTTGATGTTTTGCTCCTTCTGCCTACCGCTACAAGAAAATAATCCAATCAAATCATGATAGCGCAGAAACAGAGTGTTTTGAGAGAATGAGGAGGTTGAAAGGTTGAAATGACACCGGCGTTCTAGGCAACCCGAACAAGGCATCATCATCATGTACTCTATGCCACATCTCAAGATTGGTCGTATACCAAGACGTTCTTTGATGGCCCTATTGAAGCCATGGAAGATAGGAAGGCAGCCAATCATTTCGTATTCTTTGGCATAAATTCTACTGAGAGTTAATCCAAGTGTCATAGGTCAAACAGAGGATTTCCCAACCATTTTAAAGAGGGCATATTTGTATAAACCACACGTTTATTAAATCAAAAGAAAAATGTTTTTTTGGAAATGCAAATCATCCTAGCGAAATATATTTCCTTAAACTCACTAAAAAATTCAAGGTTACTTATCTTTAGCATTCTAAATATCACAAACTTCTCCTAATCTTTGCGACATGTGAGGACGAAGCAAGATCCACACTAATTGTACCATCTACATGTTGAATCAGATGCACCGACGGTCTGTACAACCTGGACATCAGGCTCATAGGCACGAGCCTTAGCCTTCCACTCCACCCTCACGATAAAAGCGTCTGCGCTGAAGTCCCTGTCAGCCGCAAAGTGTCCATCATCTCCCCTTGACATGATCTAATCAAAATAAAGCTGTTAACAATTCATCTTAAATATTGTACTGCAGCTGTGACTCTTGCCACCATTCTCGAAATCCTGCCACGTATGGGTCCGCATGTACACTAGCAACCGACAAAGCAACATTTGCTTCACGGATTAATCGAAATAGTTAAAGTAGTAATCACGTACTAAAATCTTTGTCAACTTCCATGTTGAAATATGTTCTAATGAGTTGTGCTGTCAGCTTGTGGTTCCTCAATCTCTGTTATTAAGCGTGGTGTCTAGCTGTGGGGTGTTGAAAACAACACTCGGGCAATAGTACTGGTAGTAGTAGTGGTACCCAAAACAGTGCCAACGCGTGAGCGTCCTCGTCGTGTCGACACTGTAGTGTCTCTCCCATGTGAGTGATTTAACCTTCCCAATTAGGACGAAAATGCCTACTACACGCCAACACCAGCTGCTCTCCCACCTACTCACGCAAAGTACAACTGTGTCCATTTCCATAACTTTTTATTGGTTTGATGCTTTCCTTATCCACAAATTATTCTCCCTCGTTGATCACCTTCTGCCGATTGATGGCATGCTACTGCATTCTACAAAATGGCTAGACTGGTCTGCATTAACCCACCGTCTTATAGCGCAATAACGTCAAATGCCGCAGTGCTGCCTAGTGAAAAACAGCACTGATCCAGTTCACACGACTATAAGTCAGCATTTTACCTTCATGACAAGTTAAAGAAGTGGTTATAACATTTGCATTGAGAACTATGTAGCTGTTTTGAGGTGTCCTGTAGTCAGTTAGTGACCAACAGGGTGTAGTAGACGTGTGTGGACCTCTTGTAAATACAGAAGCCACGAGAGGAGTAAAAATTATCGTTCCAGTATCGATAGGGGCTCATACAGTGAATTCAGCCATACCAACACCTGACCGTCCTCCATTCAATTCCATCCCTTGTCTTTGGTGCTGCCTTGCACCTTCATCCATCCACTACTTATTTGTTTTTTCATGCCAAGAAGTGCGTAGTCTGATGTTGCTCTCATGGGATCCTTAAAATGAATTTCGTACCGCTAAAATCAACATGAAAAGATATTCTATTCAGCTCATTTGTGGGCTTCAAGTGCGTTGCGAAGGCTGCCATTAATTGAAAGCAAAACATAATAAAGAACTTCCATCAGTTAAAATTCTAACCCTTTCCCTAAAATTGAATACGTGTTTCTTGGTAGACTGGGTCACGAAAAAAGACATTTACTTCATAATGAAGTGAATCAGATGAACTCTTGCGCGCCCGACTTCATGGTAGTCAACAGCCGCAGAGGTGACCTAGTTCCATTTTCAAGCTGTCGCTTTGCTTTAGGGATTTAATCCTTCGTCTCTTGTATCTATACCACCTTTGCTAGTGTGCATACTTATGCTGACGGTATACTGTGTCTAGTAAAATGTCTATAATAATAACCAACTGAAAGATATCAATTTTTACCCACTGAAACTTACATCCATTGCATTTTGTATGCCTCTTGTTTAAATTCTCCCATAGTATCAGTGGTTAAAACGTCCGCCATCATTAACCCTAATGCTGCTTCGGCTAAACCGAGATGGAAGTAGTTGTTTCAGATGAAAGTTATTTCTGAATTCCGAAGTATCAGTCATTTGTCATTTACAGTCCCTGCCACTTTTTGCACAAACACACACTCTTAAAGCTAAGGAACTTCCCAAATATATCGTAGCTGTATACAAAGGGACTAAGTGACTTGAGTGAATTATTTAATTTACAATCACTTAAGGTTGCGCTGCATACAGAGACACACTTCGGGGAGTTGTAAATCCATGCTTCTCCTTTCTTTGGTCAGCCCGTGACCTCTGCAGAGATAAAAGCGAAATTTTTATGCAATGCAAAACAAAGCCCCACACAGCATGTTACATTTCGTCACTTCATTTTCCATTTACATAATAATTAGTATCCTTACTGATAGAAGGTTACAAGAAGTTTATGCCTATGGCTTAGGCCTCAAATGGTGAGAGAGTTATGTGATGGTACCGGAAGGGCTTTGATCCCCTGGAGTAGGAACTATAGAACAGTGCTTCGAATGGGTTACCACACATTAGTTACAATTGATGAATATAACAAACAATCCTTCAAATGCCATTTTTCATTTGACCCGCTGACACCGATGATTAATTTGGTTGAGAAACCTCGGCAAATGAATAATTCGAGGCACATTTTGTAAATGAGTGTGTGCACGTACAGCAACTGGTGTTGGATTATTTGTGCAATTTCATTGTGTTCCAAAAAGGATTACAAGGAGTGCTGTTTTAACCAACTCCTCTTAAGTCGAACGACGCGCGAATCGTATTTTACCCGCACCATCGTCTTATCACCCCATAGGTGGCTTCATTTGATAAGTTGTGAAAAGGAGGGCCTTAGTATTAAGTGGATTAGACACTGTGTGTCAACTTGTTCCATTCGCGCAGGTCTCCAAATCACACTTTCTCATCGGCTTCGTCTATTCGATTAAGACGCAGACTGTTGTGATTGTAGCTGTGCCAATCACGCCAGACATGACTGCAAAGTCTAGGTCTATACACAACCAATTGAGCATGCACATAGATCCGATCTTACCACCAGTTCTTATGGCACTTTCTAATAATTAACTCGATGTTTGACAAAGAAGCGTCGGGGAAGGCAGAAGCATTGGGAAGATGAGAGTCAGTGTAGACAAACATGGAGGTGGTTAGGAGTGATTGGGCAAGTTGATGTGCTCCTTCGTAGAAAGGAGCCTCCAGTGTGCAAATGTTTAACTTTAAGAGAAGTAGTTGGAATGAGACAAAGGGAAGCACGACATTAGTCATCCCATTCTTTCACTCATTCAATGCCTTGAAGCATGCATGATTTTGTTTTTATTCGACGCAGTGATTTGCCATGGCCTTTGAGGAGACAGTTCTCAACCCCATCCCTATACTCATGCTTGATGCTATTCAGTCAGAGAGCAGGATCTGCTTGCCTATGTCTAGCTTAGGTTAGCTTGACGCGAGTTCGATGGTACACTTGCCATTGTCGACATTAGTGCTTGCGTGGAGAAAGGCAAATTCTGGAAATTTTGGGTAAAATAACCCACTGGAACACAAAATCCCTAGCAGAGGCATTTAGATTTGGCACTGATACCTCCGTGAATGGTAAAATTGGTGTGGAATTCTACGTGGTCTGCCTTGTAATGGGCACCCTGAAAGACATCCCCTTTCCCAGTGAACCCTATGCCATTTGGTTATGAAATGAAGACGTGTTACATGGTGGCACGAAGTCCGTTCTTTGCATAAAGGGAATGTAGAATTGACTGGCCAGAATCAAGTAAATATTAGGATGATTACCCATTAATAAATCGCCTGCAGTGCTCACATAAAAATGTGAAGTAATGGTCCTCTTAAGCTCTCTTTGGAATGTTTGCAGGTCGACCCCGTAGTAAATATAAATTAATAAGGAAATGCATGGGTAAATGAGTGGCCAAGTGGATAGAGAAAAGATTTATTTCATGCTCATGCATGCAGCCACTGCAGGGCAAAAGAGGTAATAACTCTCTGTGTTAGGGTTAGGCTTGGTAATCAAAACAATGTAAACGGGTTTCAATGTTTAATCACTTTATGATTCTCAGGATCCAATGAACAAGAGATGATTCATGTCGTCAATATGTCATTCTCCGCTTCTGCGCTTGTTAACTGTGTTGCTTCTCTGCCATAATGGGGCTACACACACTTTCAACCCTTATGCGCATAAGCTCGTAGTCATTCTCTGTGGCCTCTTGAGGTCTATACACTTGAGCGCGGTCTCACACACCTTAAGTGCACGATTGCGTTGCTCCTTCGACGTCTTTTGTCTTATCTCGTCGTCTACTAACTTCGATTGTATGGTGAAGATGTAGCTTTCTAGCTCATTCCTTGTTGCCACCTTACTTCTCTGCTTCTCATTCTCCAACTTCAACTCCTCAGCTTCATTCATCATTTGTTTAATCTGCCCCTCCGAGAGACTACTAGTATTCCTGGCATAGACGTTCATCTGCTGCCCTGACAAGACGTCCACCGCTGACACATCGATAATGCCATTTCCGTCAATAAAAAATGTAATTTCTGTCTGAGAAAACCGGCGCGGGGAGGGTGGGATACCCAGCACGATAACCTCTCCCACCAAGTTGTTCTCATTTGTTACCAATCGCTCACCTTCGTACATACAAAATGATATGTTTTGTTGATTTTAAAAAATGTGTAGTGTACACCATTGCCTTCTTCGATGGGATTTTCATGTTACGCTCTATCAGCGTCGTTAGTAAACCACCTGACGTCACCAATTTCGCTGATAATGGTGCTGCTTCCAGCATCTCCAGCGACTGTTTGTCAATCATGCTAGACGTCAGCAATGCTGCGCTACTCGCTGCTGCCTCGTCACTGAAGAAGTCCTGTAGTAAGTGCTGCACCTTCAATATACGCGTTGATCCACCCACCAGTAATACCTCGTGAACATCGGCCTTGTCCAACTTGGCATCGCTCAACGTCTGGTACACTATAGCCAACATTCTATCGAAGAGGTCCGAGCACAATTGCTCAAAACAATGCCGTGAGATGGACACAGAGAAATCTACGCCCTCATGTAACGATTCCACGTCGATATTTGTGCACTCAAGTAAGCTCAACGTTCTTTTTGCATTCTCACACGCCTTTCTCAGACGACTGATGGCTTTTGCGTTGCTTGTCAAATATATTCCTCCGTGTTCTTTCTTAAACTTTTCTTAAACTTCTTCACGCAGTAATCCACCAGTCGAGAATCAAAGTCACCACCAGCCAAGTGCGTGTTACCACCAACAGCTATCACCTCGAGTTTTTTATTCCCTATGGACATGACAGACACGTCGAAGGTGCCACCACCCAAATCGAAGATGAGTACGTTGCGCCGCCTGTCAACCCTCTTGCCCAAACCGTAGGCAAGAGCAGCTGCCATTGGCTCACCAACGATGCGCATCACATTCAAACCCGCCATTTTGCCTGCATCAATCGTTGCCTGACGTTGATTGCTGTTAAAATACGCCGGAACAGTGATCACAGCATCTGTCACCCTCTTGCCCGTATAAGCTTCTGCTGTCTTCTTCATCTCCAGCAGCACCATAGACGAGATCTCCTCTCCAGTAAATTGTTTTGCCTTTCTACAGCACCTCACTTCAACCTTCGGCTTTTTATTCGAGTTTACCACCTTAAATGGCCAGTGCATCACATCACTTTGTACTGCCTAGTCATTGAAGCGACGTCCGATCAGCCGCTTTACATCGTACACCGTATTCGTGAAGTTCATGGCAGCCCGCTTCTTTGCGGCAACACCGGTGAGGTATTCTCTATCCGTAAAGGCGACAAAACTCGGTGTCTTGCGGTCACCCTATCCATTGGCTATGATTTCAACATTGCCGTCTTGAAAAACGCCGACGCAATAGAAGGCAGTTCCCAAATCAATACCAATAGCTGGACCTGCAGACATGCATTCGAGGGATAGGCAATGTCAGTGTGTATGTTCTGGCAATGATGGTCCTCATGAACTAGGCACTCTTTATATTAACTGTTCTTGACTGACTGTTTCACAATGTCAACTAAGCACTCGAATGCTCTTGGCCAATCAGGAACTGGCATTAATTATTGCTTCTATTGGTTGGCAACCACACACACGAAAGTAATGACGCACAATGTAGGCTTTGATGTGAATACGCCCTTAAGTGAGTGGCTCAGTGTTGAAATTGTGATGGTAGAAATGAAGCTGTAGAGAAGCGAAGACTTGTTGACTTGTTGTTGGCAATATCCAAATGTCAATATGGCTCAAAGCATTAACCTAGGAATGCTTGATCGGAGCGCCATGGCCCTCCACACGATCATTACTCTCTATAGTGTTAAGCAGTAAAGTAAGGGAGCCTTTATTGTAGGTGTGCATGTCCGTGGGTTTCAATGTGCGTTTGGAGCCATTTACGACAATTCTCGAAAGTCCCACGCATTTAAAGCAAATTTTAAAATGAAAAATCCCCTGTGCAAAAACTGTGCATGCCAAAATTGAGTCTTTTAATGTCAATTTGGGCACATGATGTGCCCATTATACAAACTTAGGGCAGTAAAACCAATTTTTCCTACAAACAAGCTCCATTTAGCACTAATGTCCACCTCTCTAGCTTTATCTTGATGTGACCCTCTTCTCCCTCAAGCTGCCCTATCTTTTACTTTACACCACCTTTGCACCAAATTTTGCATTCCGAATAAAAGATGTTCCTTCTCGCCAATGCTATGTACCGTGGTGATACCTTAAACAGCTTTCTCCTAAGTAATAATCGTATTTCGTGAGTAAAATTATTGCCAGTTGTATAGTGCAAGATCAATTGCTGGTGGTTGCACCATGAGAGATCACAGTAGCACCTACACTTACACCGCATATACGAACAGGTTGCCATCGTCGTGCCAAGTAGACTGCGATTAGCACAGTTTTCATTCACGATTGACATACCATCATTTGTTTTCAATTATTTCCATTTCAAAGTGCTGCGCGTTTATGGATAATTCTTCAACATATTTGTGGCATCAAGAATTGTCTCTCCAGAACCGAAGAGGCCAAATTTCCCACCTCAACCTGCAACATAGCTCCGTCTTAGGTTTAGTCTTAAACAGAGTAGATCCACTATTCATCCTGTTTCCGTGTATACTTATACACATCAATCTGGTGGTATTGAGGTGATCCCCTGTTGAAATCGTTCGTTTCTGCATTTATGGCCTGAAAGCCTGAAGTTTCACCTTTATCATTTGCTCTTTATTCGTCATCCTCCTACACCTCCCCTTGCACCTCCTCCTCCTTATCTCCTGGTAATTAAGGGGCCAACCTATACGTATACACACCATAACAAACGCTAAACTTTCACTCAAAGAGTCAGACGCCCAAATCACTCTTCGGAAGCGTTTCATTATAACGATACTCTCCGTAGAGAATAGTCATCGGTTAGGTTATGAGTATTGTCAATGTAAAGCCGTCCTAGTAACTGGTAACAAAATCGTTTCCATTTGCATGTCTCATTGCCTGCTATGCTCTTCGACTCCTTGCCGCCATCCCTCCCTTATAGCTTCGGCACAACTCAGAGCAGAACAAAAAACGCCTTAATCAAACAGGCGACCTCAGTGAAGTAAAACAATTTGAAGTCTTGCCCTAACGTAGTGTAGCATAAGCAACAACTTGTGTGTTCTATTATTAAAGGCGCTTTTGTCACATTCAAATCGAATGGAGCCACCCAAGGGCTACTGAATGGTGGAAATGGGTATCAGACAAAGTTGCATTCTGATTGGCTAAATAGGTCCATGCTTTTAAAAGACCTTTAATCAGTAGTCATCACGCTCAAATACAAATGAAAATGAATTAAAAAACACCCAAAAATGTGGAAGGAATCGCTTAAAATACAAAATAAGCTCTACCATTTTCATAGCAGGAATCCTAAAATAAAAAGGAGAAGAGATATTATGAATGGACTTAGGAGAACAGATTGTTCAGTCTGCGAAGAGCAACTGTGTAGGCGGTGATGTTGAAAAGCATTGCTACATCATTCCTCAACATAGTCAAGAGTGCATAGAGCGATCATTATTTTACATATTTTAATTTAGTTCAAGTATTTGGCTGGGACCATTCTGAGGCCTCTTAAGTTGATCATCATATTTCTGCTGATGGTCGCCCACTTTGCATCCAACCAGGTATAAGAGCAGTATGCATGAGTGGATAAGCCCTCATCTGCTCAGATAAAATGGCAGCAAGTAGTAGTGATGAATTTTCTCCTGAATTAACACTCGTGTTCTTCTGCAATCGGTGTCGACATCCACTAGTTGCGTGCTGTGGCTTGCAGTTGAACGTATAAAATTTTAGTCGAGATTTTCGTAAGGGAAGCAGAATGTCCTTTGCATCCAGACCTTTCTCATGACAAACGTCCCAATCCGCGGCGGGTACATGAGTCTATCTTTTTTACGCGCTTGGCAATTTTCAATGCTAGCCTCAGTTGCCATGCAAAAATATAATACGAGCCATCGTTGTAAGTATGTGAATTATCCAAAAGTAGAGAAAATGCAAGCTCTCCTCCGTCAATTGGTTGAATAGCGGAGGTTCGGAATCGAGAATTGGGTTGACCCAAGAGATGACATGCGGTGATATCACCGCTACTAATTGCTTTGTGTAGTAGTTGTATGCAAGCAAAATTGAGCGCTCAGCCATCCAGTCTCGAAGGCAAGCGATTATTGTACTCAGTACATTTTGATGGCTGGGGATCATTTTTGGGGAAGTAGATGCTCGACTTAGAAGTGCCTTCATCTTCCTTAATCTCCTGCGGGAACTTGATCAATGGCACAGCTGGCTCGCAAATGTTTCCTCTGACAGCACCGACTCCTACGTGACGGATGGCATGGGAGGCTAACTAAGGGGCACAGGAAGGACGGTACTTGAAAGAGAAAAAAAGGACTTTGCGCCACTCTGTTTATTTGCTTCACTCTTGCTATGGTTGAGAAGCTACTTAGATGCACCACAATTGTATCTTCGCCCTAACCTATGTCCAATGTACGCTTGTTTACATGCATAATGTATTCCTCCGCTTTGGAAGAAATCTCACTGCTATACAGTTGCCAGGTTTTTCGCTCAAACACCAGGCAAAGACAAGCCTAAGAAGCGCACAAAAACGCTACCACCTCAATCTGCCCTGAATTCTGCAGCAGCTGTAACTACACAGCATTAGCGTGGATGTTATTTAAACTGTAGCACATGTTTGTTTAGACGTACCTGTGGAGATGGAAGCAGTCAGCACATGCAAATTTCAAAACAGGGTGGACGCATTGATCTCTGAAGGGAGGGCGAATAGGAGCCATTTAAGCTCCATTTCTGGTATATCTTTGCGGCACCCAAAAAGTGTCTTTCGATAGCCAATCCGATCATTCTAGTGAGGCGAAGGCAGAGATGGAAGAGAGAATCCTTAAACCAGTGACAAAACCTTGTTAAACTCTGATCTGCTGATCCAATGCAACCGGATTTCTTTGCACTATTGTGACAACTATCCGCTAACAGTGGCAGGCTTCCTACCATATCGCATTCACTGAAATAGTCGCTATCACAATCAAGATTCAAAGCCTGTTCCACACTTGTCGAGAAAGCAGTGCCCCAAAATCCAAAGTGTACTTAGAGGCCTCCTTGTAGCAAGTCTTCTCATGCATTTCGATGATACCTGACTACTCACTGTGCGTTAGCTTTTGCGCAGTACCTTTTTATCGACCAAATGGAGGCACAGGAATTTCCACAAAGTCCAATCAGATAAAAAGAACTTCGCATTTACCCGATGAAATAACTCTAAACATGAATTGTTAGAGCTTAGCAGCGCTCGAGAAACCCTTTCGAGGCGTGGAGAAACACAGTGAACTTTACCTTGGGTTTGCCCAGAATAGTTCGGCCGTCCTCACGTTGTGAGCCAATTAACTGCTCAAATATGTTTTTCACAACAAACAAAATATTTAAGGAGTAAAAACACTATTGTTTACCTTTCGCGATGATCTTAGAAGATATTTAAAACAACCGAGAGCAGCGAACGCCACCATGAATTGAAAAGGCATTCGGGCTAGTAAATATGATGTGCCTAAGGCAGTGACATTTTACTTGCATTTAAATTCTGCGCCCCTTCCAAGACTTCTCTGAAGGCAGAAGAAGACATAACACACATATATTCGACAGACAGAAAAGAACTGGTGCAGTTGGCATGGCTCAGAGGCCAGCTTAATCTGCGAAGGGAATCTGGCCTACCCGAATCGTCGTATCGGAAGTGAGAGCCCAACGAGCAACAAAGCATTACGATTACAGCTTAATCTAATAAGGGGAAAGTGGGCAATGTCTTTGAGATTTGAAGTCGCAAAAATCAATTTATTCCACTTTCTCCCCATCTGCCCATTTTCTCTTTTAACCATTTCAAACACCTCGTATTTACTGTTCACGCTACAAATGCCCCACTAATTTCTAATTTTATTTTGCGAAAAAGTCAACTTTTGAATTTAGAAATTTGGACTCAAGACCCAGTTAATTCTCATTTTGCATTTCCACAGTTTGCTTTTTATTAACTGCATTCGCCTTGCCATAGCGTCCCATCGGTGCGGCGTTTGGATATGCTCAAGGTCGTCACCGTCCTCACCTTTAGCGGCAGAAGTTCTTCATCATAAGTTAAAAAACGACAATACAAACTGGTTCTTAGATAATTTAGCCGAATGAATTAACAATAGGTCTTTGGAGTAGTAACACTACGTGCTTTCAGCTCGTGTAACAATGCAACGCTATGCATTTATTTTAGGATTAATTTGCCCAAACCAACCATTATTAGGTTATAAAAGTAAGCTCTTTTGTCAAAAAATCCACTACTTACTTTGGAGATTCAAATGTGTAGAGCTTAGAACGTAGCTATTAGTCCTATAGCTAGCACCTACCTCGCTTCACTTTTGTCTTGACAAGCACTTTACGCAAGTCCAGCCTCATGGAAAGATGTTTCAAATTATTTTCGATTTGAAAACCTGATCACCTACTTAAATCGAAATGTGCGTCAAGCAATTTCACTTCTGCTTAAAGCCCAACACTGACAACTAGGTGGACGTCTCACTGCTCTGCCAAAAGTAAGTTGTTTTGTCAAAAATCCACTGCTTACTTTAGAGATGCAAATGTGTAGAGCTTAGAACGTAGCTATTAGTCCTATAGCTGGCACCTACCTCGCTTCACTTTTGTCTTGACAAGCACTTTACGCAAGTCCAGCCTCATGGAAAGATGTTTCAAATTATTTTCGATTTGAAAACCTGATCACCTAATTAAATCGAAATGTGCGTCAAGCAATTTCATTTCTGCTTAAAGCCCAACATTGACAACTAGGTGGACGTCTCACTGCTCTGCCAACAAGGCGGTTGAAAGGCCAGAAGACTAAAGTAACTTTTGGCAAAGATAGGACACAAAGGACTCCAGGTGCACTAGCAGATGCTATTAAGGGGATTCAACAAGCCGACCCCCACGTAGTTGCCCAATGGTAATACTAGCCGTCACATCTACTTAAAAGTAGCGCGTACTAGCATAACAACATGACAGCATTCTAAGGCCGCCCTACGAAGGAAAAGATACTATGAGTATACTCAAGCTGCATTCAACCTTCTCGCCTTCTTGATATACATGCTCCTACACATACATGCTCCTGCAAAAGGTGGTTGGAAATATCTCGTCTTTTCCCAAGCACAACTCACCCTTTCAAACCCACCCACCCAACTGCCTACAAGTCACACATTCTCTACCTTCGAAAGCCATTCTCAAGGCTAAGTAGTAGCATTTCACCTTTCAACAAATCACGACACTCAACAGTGGAATGGAGAAACAAATCGAGACTTTGCTTTAAAATGCATTCATCACTTGTGCCAACAAACTGCGATCCAACAAAATAAAAACATTTCAACACCTGTTGAGGCTAAATATGCCGCAACCGTCACCTGGTCATGCAAATGAGCCGCGTCTACGCAATAAAACATCTCCATCGCCAATTCGTACATAAGCACTGCAGTTCTCTCAGAGCTTCCCCTCCCCAAAGACGACAAGAGACATCATACTCGGGCGCCCGAAGACGACAAGAGACATCACACTCGGGCAGAATACATAAAAGTGTATTTACCATACCAATGACACACTCCACTAACGTACAACGACAAGACAAATAAGTCGTCCCATCACCGGAACCCGTCATTCAATAAGCAATCAACGCATAGCATAACCCACTTCGCCTTGTTCAGCGCCGTCCTCCGTGCTCTCCTCGGCAAGGCTACTGCGCCGTCAGTCACCTCATCCCCATGGTGTGAGCTAGTTCCCTATGGCATGAGACAATGTGCTAACCATCGCACTTTTCCATGACCAGTGGAAGAAATGCTCGCCTAAAAGCGAAAAGTCCGACTTTTGCCAACGATTCCACAACACGACAAATATAATGATAGAATAATTAATCTTTGATATAGCTTCCAGGTTGAAATCTACTGGCACATCGCAAGCATACAAGATAGAATGATTAAGCTTTGATATAGCTTCCAGGCTGAAATCTACTGGCACGTCGCAAGCATACAAAGACAAGCTTGACCACTTGTCTCAGGCGGTGGGAATACACTCACTACCATCAACTGGCAGATGACCGCTAAACAACACACACACACACATAAGAGAATCCTGAAATCACACAATTTCATGTGACATAGGCCGCGTAGGTAAAAACCTGCAGAATCAAGCGGAGCATGAAGTCATTGACCATTTCCCGTTTCGCCTACAAATTAATTACACTCAGGCAATAAGTCTTCCCACTCACTGCGGCACTCACATAGGCGCCAGTGAGATCGCCTCTTTCGACACATTACCTATGCGAGGATACGCGTCAATAACTTGCATCTTAAGTTTCAAATATTAGCCAAGCGATTATCGAAAGTGGCAACGAATCGTACAGAGAACCATGCTTACATATCAAAGCCTCCTAGTATAACCACACTATCAACTACCCAACATCTACTACGCATCGGCTCCATCTCATATCGTAGTGGTCAAGGTGACCAAACCTAAGCATCTTAGAGTAAAAAAGGACCAAGTTAAACTAATAACCGCAAAAAGTTAATAACATCTAATTCAACTTACCCAACTCTCTTGTTTCGGTCTCGCGTGGCACTCACACACCGCACTCAGTCGTTCATAAGCCCACCAAGCACAAAGACGCGTAGCTCATCCCTGGGATGAATGACTAGTCCACCTTAAGCAAAGGAACTTTCGGTAGAATTGGTAGGTCGAATAATCGCAATACTACGGCTGTCCACGGCGACGCCAAGTTCAAAGGCGCTCAATGCAGTCTCGGTGGCTTCCCATGGGTCGGCTTCTACATCCACATTCCTCCCTGCTATCGCTACCGTCGACAACGATAGACGTTGCTGGCGGCTTAATGGGTCTGGGATGCTGTTAAAAAGCTTCCCATAAACAGCATTGAGGGCAGTGGCGGCGGAGAAGCGAGTATCACTCAGTAGTACTGCTCACCATCAACATCCATCACTGTTGACAGGCTGACAAAATCAACATAAAATACTGTGCCAGCAAGTCCCACGTTCCATGTGCGAGTTTCAGAGGAGAAATTGACACCTAGTGCTGTTCACTAATGACTTCATGCTTGGCAGGTTTTCAACATTTCAGCAATAAATGAGGTCCCATCCATCATGAAACCCTCCTTCATAAACCAACATACCACATCTTCGTGGGAACAACTTAAATCAATCTCTTCCGCAAATTCTCAGTATGACGAACAAACATGAGCGTCATCTATAGACAACAAATGAGGTCCTATTCGCCATGACACCCTCCTTCACAAACCATCAGCTTTTCCTCGTGAATCGCATCCAGTAAAAAACTTTGCACACAGATGTACATTTCGAAACATGTGTATACATGTAAATGACTACCAACTTGTACATCTCACGTATTAAATATTGATTACCAGCGAAATACCATAAAAATGCATCTATGCACACATTGAAAAATAAGCAAATACTGCAATGAAGAACACACACCTCGAGTCGCTAAGATAGGCAAACATTTTTCAGCAAAAGAAACTGGACCACATTTAATAAATAATTGCATTAAGTCTCCTTAATTCCTCTACTTCAGCACTGACACAATCACTGTCGCAGCCCACCACACTTCCCAAACAGGACAGTAAGCTTTCCTGCCATGCCAACTCTAATCGCGTACTCGTCTCGTCACTCTCGCTCGCATTCATGTAATTATCCAATGCTTATTCCAAACGAGGTAAAACCTATCGTAATACCAGTAAACACACCGGTATCGTCCACGACATGATCCACATCGCAGAACCAGGGAGATGCCTGTCCAGTTGACTCGAGAATGTCGCACTGTCTACCATTCCGCAGGATCTTCAAATGTCAACCCGCCATTATTGTGAGTTCGTGATACTTAAAAGGGGACAAAAGAAAGGCCGGGAAGTGAATTTGGGTGCACTGCAATGCTAAAAACGCAAGTGTAAGTGACAAAAATACCCCAAAAAGTAGACATTCAAGACGCCCACAAGGTGTCTCAATAACTATTTGGGCCCTACATAACACGTTTCTCAAAGATACCATCACCACAAAACCAAGGTCACAAAGTTAACGAGCAATTAAATTGCAAAGTGCCACATGCCCCCCACATCTATTCCACCAGCATGAAAATAGCAGCAACACGTTTCTCAAAGACACCATCACCACAAAACCAAGGTCACAAAGTT
>MIEF01012394.1:0-50659 GCA_001870725.1 Taenia solium | reverse complement strand
AATAGAGTAGTGAGATATCAACGGTTTAAAAAGTCAGTAACTTGTGAACCAATTATCTAGCAAAAAAGATCCGATGTAGTATACGCCCGTAGCATAAGATGATTTTAAAGTGCTGAAGCCCTTACGTATGGTAAAAAACAAACGGGTGATAAGAAATCAAACCTACCAAGATTTAACAGGCAAAAATCAACTACTTCCTGCACGTAAGTTCAAAAGGAATTTGATGGTAAATAGACTTAATTCAAACCAGTACAAAGCATTTAAGCACCAATGTTTATTTTAAACATAGGAAAGATTGAATCCGGTAGCAAAAAGGCTTTGGGCCTAGAAAAAGACGAATAAACAATAAGTTGACAACCTCTGAGAAGTGACGCATGCAGAAAACAAGAAAATGTTGCAAAAACCACCGAGAAATGGCAAACCAGACAGGCCACATCTAATCAAAAGCTTAGCAAACACGTAGGCCAAACGAAACAAATTCTAGATTACATCAGAAGTTCTAAAAAGCAGCATTTTTAGTGTTTAGAGACTTGGGATTTAAAGACGAGGTTATATTACACTTAATAAGTTCTGAAACTTTTTCTGAAAAGTGGTCTTAGATGGTATATAATGTTACTTGTGACAATATTTAATATTAAGTGAAATGTATAAAAAGACCAGCTTTAGGCTGCAAAGTCGCCATAAAAATATATAAAAAAGCTCACCCTTTTTTTAATGTGAAGCATTTGGTCTATTACATCATTCTATACCAGTGAAATAGATGAGAAATAGCAACGGTCCTTTGATAACGCAATTGAATTTATAGTACAGGTCACAACACATGTATTTTTTGGGATGTTTGCTAAAGGTTATGTAATACCTTGCTTGTTTGAATTGCCGGTTTCGGCCACATGGGTGGCCATATTGTGCTAGCCGGTTGGCCGGCCCTCGGGCAGTGCCAACAGCCCCCAAACCCTCTGTTTACGGAATATGTATTCTGCCCTGGTACTATGCCTTCTTTTACCTCAAGGGAAGTCTCGGGACGCTACATTGCTGGCAGCGGAAATCGAACCCCACTTCGATGGATTTTATCCTGCTCCATACCGCTTCTGGCAAACTTTGGCGGTGTGAAAGAAGTGCATTTGCTACGGATGGGAGGACCTCTGGCATCCCATAACAGAAGGACTGAGATCGACGTCCATCTTTGGCACCTCCCTCGCCCTCGAGTTCTGCAAGGAAGCTATCAGCAACTGAAGCGACACTAACCGTGAACTCCAAATCCGGTGGAACTGCCAAGAGTAATCAGCGACGTTGTGGTCAAGCGTCCTCCCTAAGCTCCCTCTCAGGTTCTCGGGCAATTCGTCTGCCTTCGCCGAAATGTGTGTTTACAGATGTGGAATGTACAGGATGCCATTCGATAGCATCGTTTCATGCTTTGCACACTTGGATCGCATGTATTTTGTTCCTATGAGGCCCGATCGCCCCATTTGCTCAGGGTTCTACGATGCCCTCAGGCTTCTCCCACGGCATCAAAAAGCCTGGAATCACATCATGTGTTGTGTGTGTCTCGACCCATTCGAAAGCTTGGATTCGCACCCCATCATTTCATTGGGACACGTTATCGTGGGAGAGGAGGACTCAGAAATACGCCTTTGCTGCACTGAGTGCCACGCGGAATTGATGGCACTGCGAGAACGCATGCGCTCGAATCTCGATGACTGGCACGGTTGGCTCGTGGGTGCTTCTCACAGCACTGATTACGTTGTGATGGCTGGCACGGGAGGCTGACTGAGGGTAGCGTCGGGGACGACGCCCGAGAGAAGAGAGGGGTTGTGCAATACTTTGATTGCTGGAACTGTTGGTTTCAGTGACTTGGGTGGCCATATTGTACTAGCCGGTTGGCCGGCCCCCAGACCGTGCCAACAGCCCCCAGGCCCTCTGGTTCCAGAACATATGTAATCTGCCCTATTACTATGCCTCCTTTTACCTTGAGGGAAGTTTCTGGACGCCACAGGCTATTCCCTTATTATCCCGAGTGTCAAGCGTAAACCAAAACTAAGCACTTTCTTCTTTTACACCAACTTACGTTTATTTTGTAATTCCAGCTATGAAACTTTTCGCCCCATGCATGCAATTAAACCATTTACATTTGTTCATTGCTAACATGCATTTTTAGGTTACTTTATGCGCATTCAGTCGACTGCTATGTTGTAGTGTACCAAGACTTCGCTGAGTGCGGAAGAAGTTATAATATTCAGGCAGAACATATGTAGCTTCGCGAGACATCCCTGAGGTTAAAAGAAGGCATAGTACTAGGGCGGAATGCATATATTGTGGAAACGGATGGATTGGGGGTCGGCTAGTACTACATGGCCGCCAAAACCGGCAGTCCAAACAAACAAATTATCACAATAGACATATTGGGTGCACAAAAAGGCCTGGAGGTGCTGGCGTGTCCAAAAGCCTAGCCCAGCTGGCCAATCACTTGGCCCACAACCAAAACCAGGTGTAAAAAACAAACGCATTACAATAATATTAGACTTTTTCAAAACTTTGGGGGGGGGGGTAGGGTGTTTCTTATCCACGTAAATGTATAAGTCTTAGGCTCCTTTTCTTCGGTGTTTATTTAAACACTCCTACTTTCTGTTACTGATTACCTGCGCTCTAGATCTAGGTAGGGTTTTGCAAGCGATTCTGATATTTTATTGATTGTTGAATTCAAATGCACTTCTAAAAATCTTATTTTGCACTTACAAACTTCACACGTGCGACCTATTACCATCTATGGTAGGAATTAATGATGGAACCATATTATGAGATAGACAATTTGGAAAGTTCGTGTCTCTTTAGTGACACTCTAAAGCAGGATACACGATCTTTGTGTGGGTGCCTTAGCGATGTAGGCCGCCTAGTGTGACACAAGGCGTTACAAGTGATAGGTGACCTTCAACCACCCAGTTTGGTCGGCGTTTCACTGGGTTCCTCCATAAAAGCCGTTGCGACTGTTTGCCTCACACGACCGTTGGGATGTTTCGCTATGGTTTGTAGCTTTTAGCCTGAAATGCGCATTCTTTGGGAAGGCATAATACACGGCGGCTGAATTAATGCAAATTATCTTTTTTCCTTTTAATGTGTTCATAACTTTATTGTAATTATTTTTAACATGTGTTTCCAAGCTACTCCAAAAAATCGTACATTTACGGAATGCTTTTGAAATGTTCGCTTTTCACATCCACAGCCAAAATAACTCATTTCCATGCAGTCTAGAAGACAGTAATTGGGTCAAAATGCTTATTTTTTGGCAGTCTTTCATTTTTCTCACTTAAATTACTGGTTTTATGGGTGGCAATGCCACCAGAAAGAATACAAATGAACTCTTCAGGAGCCCTTTAGGAGTAATTCTATTAAATTCGTAATTCTCCGGTTACCAGCCCTTAAGCAGATCATTAGGATGGTTTTTTGTTTACCTGCAAACATGTGATGAGAAAATAGACGTAGTATCACTTCATCCTGCTCTTTGATTAACAGTCAGATTGCTGGTGCTGCTGCAGTTATGTAATTAGCCAGTAAAAGTGAAAAACGTAGGCATTTGCCATTCAGGGATCTCATAGAGCTCTGTTTGGAATGGAGCTTGTTAAAAGCCAGCCTGAGAGAAGGCCTGGCTTGCTATATCTGCTTTGGTATGTTGTCTGTAAGCGGTGAATCCATAAAATCTGGGTGCCGAGAAAAATAAGCATAATGTGTCTAAATTATGAACACCACTGTAGCGTCCCGAGACTTCCTTGAAGCTAAAAGAAGGCACAGTACTAGGGCAGAATGCATATATTCTGGAAACAGAGAGATTGGGACTGCCGGCATGGTCCGGAGACCAGCCAACCGGCTAGTACAATATAACCACCCAAGTGACCGAAACCGGCGGTCCGCACAGGCAAAGTATTACAACCACCTCAAGTGTTTTGATTGAGAAATTGTTCTTTGCTATACTGCTTGGACGCGAGAATATTGCTATCAAATGTAAGTATGTTAAGGAGGAATGCTTATGTAGTTAAGAAATATGGGAATGACGATTAGGTAAACCTTCATCGTCGTTCTCGTTTACACAATCCAAAATCCAATCACAATAAGTGATGGGCACCAACCCTTCCTAGCATTCTTCAGTCACATCATCACAAGCAAAAGAGGGCAGAGAGTTGGTCGACGAAAGTGAGGTAGAAGCGGAGATGGGTGGGACTTCGCCCTTACGCCTGGAGACAAAACGTCTAACACAAGTTCAACTCACCTACTCCGTAGCTCATAGGAAAGGCGAAATAGAGGATAACTTGTACCGGTGTCTAATTCAGTGAATAACCTATCTCAAATATGTTTATTCTACTTAAGAAGACCCCGCGACCTTATTTGGTTGAGGCCAACCTTATGCATTTTTTTGTTCTGAAGGTTATCGAAACAGATCTGCAACTTCATTACTTCTTCATGGCAAACGTGGTAGCTCCATAACCATTACTAATCTTTTACTTTTCAATCACAAAAGTTGAAAGCCAGATAAAGAAAAAAGCACAAATTTTTGTGAAGGTTAAGAAACGTATCTGTAATTGAGTCATTTTGACGATAATAATGTTTTAAAAATAAGTTTAATCGTCTATGCGAGGGAAAACGTGATGAGGTGGAGGAATAGAAGGGGAATAATCCTGAAAAAAATTTGTTATTAATATTGTTGGCAGATAAAGCTAAATCTAATTCTCCCCCGTCCCCTTCGCCCAAGATCACGACTAGACGAAGTTAGACAAAGCTAACAGTGCACTAGGGAGTTTGAAAAGGTAAGTGACGGTAACAAGCCTTTGATTAGATCGTGCTTCCTTTTCCAGTTGTGAATGATTTTCAACAACACCAAACCGTCCTATTTTTGAGCATTAGATGCTCTATGAAAGCACCACAGCATAGGGAGTGGAAAATACCAAATACCGCCATTTAACTCTTGGATATGACGTGGCTTAAGAGGAACCCTTTACAGGACCCCTTATTACTGCATCTCCAAAAAGACGTGCAAATGGAGCTGTATTACATACAGCGTTCCCTATTGTGGGATAATGGCTGGTATGTACGTCCAGGTACTTCTATTTAAGACGGTAGGCGACTATGGAGAACTGGGTACTGGTACCAAACTACGCAGATATCCACAGAAAACTTCAAGCACAGTACGATGAGAAGAATACATAATCAAAAACGACAATAAACGACAAAGAGAAGCAATTAATTATGCCAATGGAAAGCTAGCGCATGGTGACTATAAAGGCAGCTTTTCACTCATTTAGTTACTGCAATAAATATAACTTTGACAAAGGTTAGAACTTTCCCGTTTGCGTCGCTTAATGTGAAGAAACTGGGATATGAGAGCATTGAAGTGGTGGACGAATAAAAATTCACTACAGTCGACAAATCTTGAGGAATGGTGTCGGTAGAAATAAAGGAATGGAAGGTGTACTCCAAGGTGCGCAGTGTTATTCAAGTGGATTTTCAAACCTGCGTAGCGTGAATACGCGTCAGCAGAAGGAACGATCAAATTTGATCGCAAAGGGTCCCACACTCCCTCGGAACAAGCGCCACCTCCAAACTTGCCTATCGCACTACGTGAACACTAGAGCAACTCACTTCGTGGGCATTGCTACATCCTCTTCAAAGCTCGGACCTTGCCCTGAGTTATTTTCACCTGCTTGGATCCCTAAAGGGATGCCTCGGATGTCAGCATTTCAGCACCGATGACGAAGTAAAGCAGGCTTCCAAGGGTGAATCGGGTCTAATGGCAAATCTTTCGGGTTGTTAGCTAAAAGCTAAAATATATGAGTGAACGTAACAGAAAACTTTGCGTAAAAATGGAGTTAACACCTCTGTAGTTCTGCAAGCCTCTTGTAAACGTAAAAAATCTCGCCTCTATTTGAACATCACTTCTGGGTACCATGTGATTCACTTGAAAGGGGATGAAGTCAGATGTTCAAGTGTTTAAGTTGTACCGCATGAATGGAGCACAAAAAAGACAGAATTTGACCACTTTTGAAGCAACCGTCGTCATGTCACATGACAAAAATGACAAACCATTATGGGTAGACTCAAATGAACGGAATTAGAAGTGAGCCTAAGTCTATTTAGCAATCAAACAAGGTGCAACATCAAATCAAGCTAAGATCACTCACAGTAGCTACGTAAAATAAATTACCAGTACTGACTAGTTTAAGTTTAACAGGTCATCTTTGGTGCAGTAAACAACTCAACCACTCACAAAAAAGTGCAATGCTCAAATCGATGAAGAGGAATTAGACTTGGGAATTTACCGCCTTGATTGCATGCCGCAAAGTTCACTACACAATCCATTCAGTAAACAACTATATTATACAGTAAAAAAAGAAAAGAGCACCTTTAAATTTTGCCCGATACAACTCGAGTGTGTGCAAGATTAGCTCCTCCCTGGAAGAAAGCAGCATTACTCAATGGCTTGGTCGCAGGAGAAATAAAGCTATACAGCATTGCATTTCGCACATCTCCCATGGCACAAAAAACTTCCACATGAGGAAATTTGTATTTTGAAATGATCAAAAGGGAAATACTGTTTTATTCCCACCCTCGATCGCATTTTCACCTCTTCTTGGCATTTGTCAATCACGTCTTGAAGTACGAAATAGGACAGTCATGCAAGAAATAAACGTGATACAGAAGAGATGGTGACTAGGGCAAAGAAGGATTCGCTAACCTCATATATCATTGATAACAAAAAATAGGTGAGGGATCGTACCAGCTTTCAGCCCATTACGACCACCCAGAGCGCATGAGGTACGAGGTGGACTCCCGGCAAAACATCGCCTCTTCCATACCCTCTACTGACAATCAAGATGGACTACAAATAAGTGATTCTAGATGCTTTAATGCTGTACCAAAAACTCGTCGTAGGAGGACTGTTGCCTCGAGGTGGACTACTACAAACGTCCGGAATGGCATCCATAATAAAACGGCAACTAAGCACCATAATGAAACTTCGAGTGTCATGACCGCTGGGCACCGGTGGCACGTAGCTCTGCTCATTCCTGCTACCTATCAACCTTATTCACAGCTAGTAAATGCATTGTGCGAAATCTCCAAGAGTAACACGACAATAGCTAGCTATGTGGAACTCAAAAAGATCATTCTTTGGTAAAGAACATTAGAAACATTTGATACGATGTAAAGCTGCCCGAGGTGTGTCACTGATAATGCTTTCATGGCAAAGTAATGTGCCGTCAGTATCACCTCAAGTGTTGGGTTTTGGTTCAGAGGTTAGACAACGAGAATAACCTGAGAACCCTCGCATGAGAAAGGTACGAAAGTAATTTGATCTTAGGTCAAAAAAAACATTGCAACAGTCTACATGCAGTCATTTGAGGGAGACAGGCCTACCGTTCTCCAAATTGGGAGGCTTTCCAGTAGACTTTTCGTCTTCTCATGCGATATGCACGACTGAGGGGGCGGATGATCGGATATATACAGGGTTATATTATCCCTATTTCCTCTTGTTCAGCTTCTGAAACTGAGCTACAGTCTTAGAAGTATTGATAAGATAGTTACTAGGACACATTTTCTCAAACATCTAGGAAGTGTTCACTGTTTCAATTCAACAACACGGAAAAGGTCACATGGAATTCGTAAACGCAAATACTTGTTTAACCTTATCACAACACAAAATGTCTAAATACACCACTTAACCTATCTGAATAAAGATAAAAGTAGGCATCGTAAGACCGGAAGTGATAAAACGTGACAAATACTGTGGTCACCTCATTCAGATGGAAACTATTTGTACAGTTGCATTGATCTGGAAGCGAGTTCAATGCATTAAAAGGAAACGATATGCCAAAAAATTATGACAGACCACAAACAAGTAGGAAAGGAAGCCTACTTATGTGGGCATCACAAGCCTAATAACTCACCGAGCTGAATATTGCGAATCCAAATGGAGGGTGAGGTGAACTTCATCAGTTTCTCAAAGTATACCCCTGCAAACCCGCTAGAAAGACTAGCCAGAATTACTGCCATGAGACCGATCAGGGTGTTCTGGTGAGCTGGCAATGACTTGGGAGTTTTGGCCTTTGCGTTAGCAGATGGGGATAGCTAGGAGAAAAACAGCCAATTGAGAAAAATGGTGCATTTTTCCTACTGAGCAGCTCCTTATCAATTGACCAGAGACAACCTATTCTCGGGCTATGTATGGGAGCTAAATTAGTGGATGCATGAGTTAAGCCTCTTCCAAGAAGACTAATTTGAGGTAAAATTGTAAGGCTGTACTACGTCTACACTACTTCCCCTTTTGGTTCCAACGACGGAAAACTGACTTGAAAACATGAATATGGGGGCGTGTGTAAGAAACGAGGCAGAAAATCCTAGTGCCAATGACCACATTGACCAAGACTTAAATTACGAGCATAACAGTTCAGGGTATGTAGTCCTTATTCGATTCTTGTTGAGCAGAAAACTCTAGCCGCACCAATCAATGCAACACACAACTACAACCACTTTGAATGGTTTTATTCACCTTCAACTTTCGAAAATCAACACATGCTCTGGTATGTGCAGACGCGCATGGCCACCTCAACCATCAGCATGTACCAGTAAGTAAGTAGGTCGTTACATCTATGGTTGTGTCGGATATTTATTTGGAGTCCCATTAATACTGGCTACCCCCTCCTTCATTTTCGTGCCGAAATGATTACCTGAGCTAGAATTAGTGTACTAATTATCACCACATATTTCATACATAGTTCGCATTTTCCAAGTAAAGAAAGGAAGCCGCTATTGTTTAGGCATGGTAGGAAATGGGTGATGGCTTGTCCACCCCCAATGAATCCTACATCAACTAAGGAATAAAAGCCAAATTATGAAGGCATTTTTCGCTACTAAAAATAAAATCACAGTGTTTTAGCTCATGTAATCTCTAGTCGGGCACCATTGAGTACATCCATCTATTTTCTACGACAGAGTTATTCTTTAGATTGTGCCGAATGTTTGTAGCATGGGGATGATGAGAGGACATGTTTAAGTTCATAGAATAAGCAGTTTCAAGGGTACCTTTCGGATAGTAAAAAAACAGGACAAGATTAAGTTGTGCTGCAGTAAAACTTAACACTATTCGAATCGGTCAAACCTGTACGAGTGTTAGGTTCATGATAAGACCGCCGCATCGTAGGTCGCTTATGTCCACTATTTAAGGAACATCTCTGAAAATGATCGGAGGTGGGCATTGAGACCTATAAACGCAACACTTAAGCTCCTTCCGTAATTTGTCCAAGAGCATATATGGACAAACACTAACCCATAGTTAGAATAATGTTTAGATGCAGAGTTGAAACCAGATGCTAGTCAAAAGGATGACACACCTGAACGAAAGCAACACCTATAATGAGAACAAATAGAGCAATCCACTGAGAGACTGTAATCCGTTTGCGCAGCATCACCACCATAAACACAGCCGTTGTAAGGATTTTCAGCTGATAGGTGATCTGATACGTGGCGGCATCAAGGTTGGATAGGGCCACGTAGAGCAAATTGTTCTGCAAGGTGTATAGTCCCGCAGGGACACCCAATTTGACCAGTTCCATCGGGGCAAAAAAGAGCTCATGTCGCAATTCGACGTATGTCGCCCTGAGGGAGTTGCCGTTCTGCAAGAAGACCGCGCAGAAACAGGCCACAACTTTGCACACCTCAGCACAGAACACTGCGGTGGAGGTAACGTAGAGGCTATTGGCGGGGTTTGTGGGTGAGGGAAGACGCGTGTACCTCATGAGAAGAACAAGCGCAGTGGTCTGGAGAGTCAAGACGACCAGGCCCGTGACCTTAAGGCTTTGGGGGTCCAAAGCCGAAGATGACATTGTTCTGTAGACAGAGGAGGAAGCATAAGACTGGTCGCACGTGAATGCGTGTGAATTGAAACGGGAGACTTGCCGTGGTTTGATCTTTCGAGAAGCAAATCTAACGTTGTTTGAGACTTGCATTGTAGATAAGATACCGATGATGGTAAAATTATAACCTTGGCGCAAATGCTAATTACATTAAATGTGTATAAGTAGATTCATCCAAAAAAGCACAATGAAAAAATCGATTAAGGAACGAAATCGACTTAATGCATATTCGTAGTACATTAGAAATACTCAAAGTTACAAACGTCAAAGAAAATTAGCAAAAAAATTGATTCACCAATCTAGCCAGCCTAAGCATTCTGAGAAAACACAGAAAATGCTTGGGTATAACTTTGACCACAAGAGACGATTTAGTGAAAACCAACAAAGTGATGCTGAAGCATGCGCATCTATCAATCGCAGAAACCAACAGATTGACGGTCATTCCCATCAAGTATTAGATTTACCCAAATACGCAAGGAACCAAAATTTGCACCAGCGTAAATCCAAAAAACTAACTAAGGTAATCCTATGATCCCAAGGCTATCAATTTAAATGGATCAATTGTGGTTACGAAGTTGCAGAAAGACCCAAAACCAAACATGGACAAAGCAACAAGCGCCAAAAAAGAGGTAGCCGATGTACCACAAAGCATATCTGATTGACGCTAACGAGAACAGAGAGGCGAAAAAAGGTGTAAAAGTAAATTAGAGTAATTATATGGACCAGCTGGCATAAAGGGAAGTAATAATAGCCATTCTCAATTTAACGTAGATTACAAAAATAGAGTAGTGAGATATCAACGGTTTAAAATGTCGATTTGGAAAATGAATCAACCATGGAAGGCACATCGCTGGCTGTTAGAATAATCGAATCGCCATCAATAGTAACCATCAAAACCATGCCTAAGGTACTACTTACTAGCCAGACATTAGAGTTATCGCGTATTAGCGTTACAGTGTATCAGCATGACACCTCATCTTCTCAGGTTGGTCACGTTCGCTCTTCAAATTAGGACATCTTGGATTAACATAGTTTGGAGGTCACCAAAAGCCAAATTACTGTTGTACAAAGCCATCATTTCACAGATCTTGACTCCCAGACAATTGTGTGAATACGACAACAGAGGGAAAAACAGGCACCAATGCATACGGGAGCCACTTCCAAAGATTTCATCCACTATAATTCAGTTCCATTAATCTACCATATTACCACGGCTCTGGCTCTTGTATCAGGTGACCCAAAAAGTCCTGCAGCCTTCGGTACAGCTTGCTATCATAACTTGACTGCTGCACTATTATCTTCCTCCTTTTGACCCTTTAATTATTAATGTTGGCTGGATTTGACGAACGCCCTTCGAGTTTGCCTGTTTTCAAACTAAGTTTAACGGAATCTCAGAGATCCCATTTGACATATAGCATTTGAGAAAGGTGTAAGAGTTGAACTCACATCTTGAAATACCCCATACAACTTGATTCAAGTGGTGATTTGCTAAATGAAAACCCATAAAGTTAGCAATAATTCGCCATTTCCAATAGTGAAGCACGAGGTGTCGTCATTGGCTCAAGTAACCCGAAAATGAAGCCTTAAGAATAATTTTAAATAACAACTTAACCGGACAATATAGCATTTCGCTTACACCTGCTTGCTTAAGACCAATTACTTCTGAAATCCACCCCGAACCACACGGCATACAAAAGTAACGTTCCATTCAACAACACCCAACACGATACAGTGGACCGGAAGTAAATCTCAGTCTTAGAAGACCACGCAACATCTCATCCAGCATGTACCGCCTCTCGAATGATCACGCAAAATTTCCGCGCTTCAAGATGAGAAGGTGAGAAATGCTATTACATTTCTCATTCTCTAACATAAGTTCAACTCACCTACTCCGTGTCTCGTAGGGAAGAAACAGTAGGAGGCAAAGTGAATTAGTGTTTATGAACGCTGATAAAGCACCCTTTAAGATGCTCTTTGAGGATGGCAATACTTCCAGGAACGCTTTACGCTATTGCTCGACTCGCATTGCAAGTGCAGTGGCATCGTCTAGGTAACCTCAGGATTTGTATTTAAAAATTAAAATGTCGGTGTTCCTGCTACAAATGATAACAAAAGCGTAGATACTGTTTGGGTCAGTTCGTATCACAGACAATTCTTATCAGTAAATTTGGTAAAAAAATGATGCATTTCTTTGTTGTTTTTTACTTAAAAAGGCAAAACTACATCAACCCACTTTTAATAAACTATTTTGATTGAAAATATTGCGTAAGTTAGGCAAAACCAAAAAAAAACTTTGCTGATTTTAAGGAAATGATCTGATGAAAGGATTAGGTTCCCCATCGACTGGATTGGTTAGAGTTGTAAATAAAGGAGAAACACAAGTGGCAATGACCACCACTTTAGTGTCAATACTCCCGCTGAGTCAGACGAACCCAGGATTAATTGTGTAATGCTTATGTTCTTCAAATGCGCTTTGCAGGCGACAGGCAAAAAGACAATTTCAACTTGGTCGTCGACGCACGTGGTACTTCTCAGGTGTCAGAGGCTCCCCACCCGTCGCAAATACTCCACTATCGTACTTTCCCGCCTGTATCATAATAAAGATGTCTCAGAACACCCTGTCTTCTAATAGCATGGAAGATCCCTCTACACACAGATTTTGTTTAAAGGATGCGTATTGCAAACATTGATATTCTTCCTGGTCCCTGCCAAGGCAGGCTTACTGTCACAAAGGGATGACATACTGCTTAAATTTTCCACGCTTTGGCTACCTCTCACACATTAATGTTCACGCCCAAGTGTTGAAGAGAGAACAGACCACCTGATTCCCATACCCGATCGCCTTATCATTGGTGTGTGTGTGTGTGTACGCAAGGGCAATCGTCTTGCATCCGTGCGTGCGTGCGTGCGTACATGCGTGCGTGCGTACATGCGTGCGTGCGTGCGTGCGTGCATGAGGTTTATTAGGCAATAGGCACTCCTCTGCACGGGATTCGATTGGTTGGCGCCCGGGATCGAGTATATCAATGCCTCTGGTTTATCAGCGTGACACCGTAATTTTGGAAATCACTCATTTTACCTCTCCGAAGCATGCTTAGCCAACGCAGGTGCCCATGCTGTATTGGCACGGAGCCCGAGTACCGGTAGGTCGTGATGCTCCATTCAGGCAACTCTTGCCTATTCGCTTATCTTTCCTGCGTGAGTGGCAGGTGTAAAGCATTTAAATGTCTCTCCGGAATCTACCTTTCGCCTCAAAAATATTAAGCAAACATAGGTTAGGATAAATTTAATCAATCAAAAGTGCCTCCAAATTTTGATTCCGCTTCTTTTTTTCACTTGTGAGATGTAACATCTGTGGCTAACTCAAGCAAGTTAGTTTCTTACGCCCCATAAGATGTGTGAAAAATGATAAAATACGCGTTATTTATATAAGGGGAAAGCACTTTACAATGTACTTGCATGGTTTTTCCCACAAATACATAATTACATTATGTAAACTCGTTTTTGTGAAATAACATGTACCGGCGATGTAAGCATTTATGTTGAATTGTATCGTCGTCTTCTAAAACACATTTGCGCGCTTATTTTATCAGTTTAATGAATGTGTTTTCTGGATGATTAGCAATACGGATCCAATTTTAATGTGACTCGCACTCCTGGATGTCAGACACCGTTGCCTGTAAATTTGTAAGAACAACTGGACGTCTGAATTTTTTTCACTCAGTATGACAGTTCCCATATTTTATGCTAAAATATATTCTAAATGTACACAAAATCTTCGTGTGGCATTGCCACTTCCGCTTCTCACATCGAGACTTTCACATCCAAGGCTAAATTCTACTTAAGGGATTTTATCAAGTAGGTAGTACCTCCTCCTCAAAAAACTGTCTGGTGAGAATTTTTTCCGTTACAAACCACACATTGGCTGAAATGTACTACTTTTTCCTTTAAATGCACAAATTCAGTCAATCGAGTCGGTGCGAGCTTACACGGAAGTGCATTTAAGAGATCAACCAGTTTATTAAGTGCAGTATTTTGTTGACCTTTCCTTTTTTCTTTTTTTTTGAATCTCAAGGCAACACATATCGCGTAAAGCCCAAAAAACGACGAAAGTTCAAAAAACCATGCATCAATACGTCTCTGAGGCTCATTCAGACGAGTCGGAAGGAAAACCCTATGCCTACTTGGGTGAAGGCGAGATCTGGGCAAATGGGTGAGCTACCACTTTGTCAATCCACAGCGACTCTGCTCAGAGGCATGCCACCTCACCGCCTGCTTTTGAAACTAGGGCCTTCATGAAAATACTTCAAAGAAAGTACGATCACGGAGCTCACCATTGCTGTCCTCATTCCCCTCGCGTGCGTTTTACTGCGTGGATGTACTTTTTGATGGATTGGAGGAAGAGGGCTCGTGTAGAAGTCACTATTCATTCCTTTTTGACTGATTAATCCACCATTGAAGAGCTTAAACTGTGTAAAAAATGCCTCTCCCAGATTACTTTCCTCCAGTTTTCGTAGCTAAGGTGGTTAGGACGTTTTTTTCTCCACGAATAATTTGATCCACGTGAAGTCAGATTTCATTTCAGAACGGGGATTGATGCACCATGGGAAATGCCTAAATGAAAAGAATTTTTTTTCTTTTTGACTTTCCAAGGCATCTCCATATCGACTGTCGCCTACAATGAGACAAGTATGTTTGAGCTGTCGATGTGATGCGAAGTTTGGTAACTCTTTTTTGACTATCCAATCTGATGTGAACTTTTAGCCTTCACCTACTCGCCTGGTTAAGGTCCCCTCACCGATCTGTCTTGTAAGTCACTTAGTTCGTAGTTTAGTGGCCTTGAGCTTCAAAGCTCCAACTACTTGATTTGAGAAATGATTTCCTAACTTTATTAATTAATTTGATGCATTCAGGATATACGCACACGCATGTGCACTCATACAGAGAGCGATGGCGAAAAAAGAGAAAGAGGCATCACTAATTCATTTACTGCGTCGCATACACAAATTTTAGTGATCGTTTCTCATTATCAATTTGTTGGGAAATTTATTCTTAATTAGTGTTTTGTATGTGTGTGTGTGTGTGCACGCATGACTTCGCTGTCAAGATTGTTGGAATTTGCTTCACAAATGGCGTTAGGGGCTGCGTAATGTTCCATGTGATTTTGAGAATTCACCAAGGGTGGTAAAGCAGTCAACTTCACCGTGTGTAAGCCTAGATAATTGGTAATGGCTAATGCTGTGCATTAGTTGCCAACTAACGATGTTTTGATTATTTTCTTAAAGTGTTGTCATCCAGCTATGAAATTTGTAAGTCGTCTTCATGAATCTTTGCAACCTGGCTAGAGAAAAACCACTTGCAGATTAGTTCGGCTTCGTCATCCACTTATTAAAAGGTTTTGAACCAGCCCTCATTCAGATAAAACACAGCCTTAACTCCTTTTTTGCACCAATTTTGATTTGGGTGACTTCGGTGTTAACGGCTAACAATTAACAAGATTATAACAAACAGTAATAAGGGAGTAAGTTTCCAACAAGAGATTTTTAGCACTTCAATCTAGCGACGCCTCCAATGGTGGTAAAATAAGGCTAATCGCCGCCTACAAGGAAGAAGCCAAAAGCGATCCAGAAAGCACCAAAGTAGTACCGTAAAAACTGGTCACCAGATCTATGGTGATGACAGCTTGATACAAGCCAGGAATTTCGGGAGCAAAGTGGGGTTTGAATACAGATTCTGTCTTTTCGTTTTATTTGTTGAAGCACTGCTCCCCGGCATTTAAATCTGTAAATAGCAATAGCGCGCCGATGTCTCCAAGTGGTGAACTCGCATTAACGTTTTACACTACCTCTGCTACCTTTTGTTGTGGCGTCTAATTTTCTTTCCAACTACTTTATCATCAATTGATGCACCTATCTAATTCTGTACTTTGCCCTACTTTCACGTTTCCTCCAACACAAGCATACAAGTTAAACGAGTAAAATTGTTCAGAAAAAAACCGCAATCACTAAAACCCCGAATGTGAAATAATTTTTTGCTTTTCTAAACTGAGGTCATTCCAAGAAACTTAGTTTTCTTGTACTATGCAAAACAACGGGATTTTTTTGTGAAATCCAATTTTGATGACGTTTTAGTGTTCTTTTCACATACATTCATTTTCTGCGGATTTTCTACTGTATATTTAAAACACCGACGAGGGTATCTATCTTTTATTGAATTAATTAACCGTACGCCTCGTTTCTCCAAGGTCTCTCCGATAAGAACTGCATCGCCATCCAAAAGACGATCGGTAGGATACGCTACGCTACTTATTTGTTGTTCAGCAACCTTGAGTAACTGAACTGAACGCACAATCACTCGAAATTTTAGCCATCGTCTAGCCGTCGCCGAAGAGTGAAGTCGCCAACCAAGTCTAGCGTAAGACATGATTTTGTGAAGTCCTTATACAAAGGAGAAAAAAGGACTGATAATTACATTACCCCGTTTATCCCATGATTTTCACACACGAGTTTTGTCACGTCACGGCCTAGTGATATGAAAGAAAAACGACACTATTGAGCTTTAAAGAGAATGGAATAAATTACTTTCGGTTGTTAGAAAGTTGTGTTCTTAAAATAAGCCTCAAGATTTGGAATAATTGTGCATTTTAATTAATTGCAGTGTACTTACCGCGTTTCTCCAATCAAGTCCAAGAATGAAATTCAAGACGGTAGGGCTAGTGTATTTGGACACGGTTGCCTTTTAAACAGTGTTAAGAAATTTCTAACGCGAACCTTCTGTGGCACTTTTTATTAAGGCGACCTAATCATTGAGACAAGCGATCACAAATATCTGAAAGTACTTGGACCGGACGACCTGAGCGATGGAGACGACTTCTATGTTCGTAAGCTGAAGCTGTTTCCCAACTTTTGAACTCGTGGCTCAATAACCAACTTTACTTAAACAAAGGCAATCTAATTTATATTTTTTAACGAAGTACATCCTAGTGGTGAAACTTATGGTATAGCGAACGGGAGATGTTGATTTTAACACGAATACTTGTTGGCAAAGCTTAGCGTTGCAGTTTGAAAGGGAGTTATTAGTCAAAGTTCTTCTGCAAAAGGTGCTCTTTTTACGAGGAAATGATTTTAACGCTCATATGGTAAGGAGAAATCGGCAGGGCCAATCGTTTGAACTAAAGTCTACTTTCTTCTCTCACCAGTGCCACAAAAAGTGAGAGCTTGGTCAATTGACCATGGCAATGCTTTGACATCCCTAAAACTCGCAGGCAGTGCTGAAAACTGTCACTGATCATCCAAAGAAGGGTCGTTCACACAGTGCTGTCTTGCTTTTTTTAGTAATCGACCCCGGTAAAAAATCGAAGAGGAGGGCTAGGTCGTCCAGCACCTCGAGCAGTTCTTCGTAGGTTGCCTTTCATTTGCACTGCACGCACTGTTATCAAGTGCAAATATCGCATTTTGAATGCCATTTTTTAAAAATTTTATTGAAAGATCGTCGTCTGAGGAAGAAGTCTACGTGGCTAAGAGGTTCCTCTCTCCAGGAGCTGCTCAAATCCCTCGTCGATTCACCTGCCATAAGTGAGACCGCTGCATATATTACTTACCTACATTGAGTGTAATATGCTTGACCTCAAATCGGTTGCTCATGAAAGAAACCATTTAATTGGAAGATTGGTGTCTAAAATTACATCAAATTAAATATTGGCAACTAAAAATATGCTATTTATTCTAATTTTGACATACCTTTCCGGTTTTTCAAAATTTAGACTTACGGGACCATGCTTCTGTCTTTGCTGCAACAGGTGCAATTCCAGCCAAATGGTAAACATTCTCCACCTTATTCAATTCTCTATATACTTGTGAAAATATTTAGCGAAAGCTTCGCTTTACTTTTAGGCAATGATGAACTGAACCCTGTGCCATTGCGGAATCGCCCAATAGGGATCCAGCCCTTGTTAGACACTTTTGCTTGTCTTCGTTAAGTCCACCCTCTCTCTCCTTTTAATTCCCTTCAAACTGAATTATTACTATTAGTTTTCATAGACGTCTATCAAATTTGCCCAACAGAAGGACCAAGTATAGTGGCCGCCCTTGCCGCCACCAATTGCACGATCGTTCATGCGAACTGGCGAAACCCTCACAATCTACCCTACTGCAGAAATAGAAGGGGAGATAGGTGGATACAGCTTTAGTTGCAACATAATTTGATTCGTGCGCATAGCTCTGTGACGAGCAATTAGATTAATCAAGTTTAATTTGACTACAGACACAAAAAAGGCACACACACACGAACACACATACGTAAACCTGTCGTCTCACTAATTGATTCCCATTTCTATTGCCCCTGGCACTAGTTGCCGCTGTTGAGCCATTATCACCTAGGTAAAGGTGAAAACATGTACCCCTTTTTTGAGGTTCGACTGATAAATGCCCAAAAAAAGGCCGACAACGGGACCCCACATCATAAAGGCAAATAGCATTCCCCCAAGGGTTGACACTATTGAAAAATCCAGAGGTATGAAGAACGCAGTACAGGTCTACTATTCAGTTCTGGGTCGCTTAGTAGAAGCATGGGGCCCACAGAGATGGAGGTCGAACTGTATGCAATACATATCCCTGAGCGGTGCCGTGTTTCGTACAAATCGGACCTTCCAGCCAGTCAAATGGGTGCCAGAAAAGTTTTCCTTTTGATCGTCAATTGAAATTGCATCGCGTTCAACACCCAAAACCTCGCAGACCCTTCGACGGGTGTCCGCATCTGCTTCTGTCTGCTTTGCAGTCTTTGAAGTGTCGTTTTCGAGACTGTGACGAACAAAACAGTAACATCGAATGTGGATGGGCTGAGTAGGGAATTCGCCCTTGAGGTCTTTGAACACGTCTAAGAATTCAATTGCTAGTCCCGGAAGATTCATGAGCATGAAAAACTCGGTAGAATCAGATTGTAAGGCCGCTTTGTAATATGGAAGGACAGTCTGCGAAGGAGATAAAAAAATGTTCAGCACGGTTAAGAAGTTATAATTGTCATAATATTCCCTACGAAAAAAAATTTGGTTTTCCAATTCATTAGCGCTATTGGTTAGGAAAATGCCAATCACAGAGGAACAGAAACGTTAGCCGATCGACAAGGCAAATGGCAAGTCAAAGAGTTAAAAATTCAGTTGTCTAAAATCGGGCAATTTCGATAAAATATGCAAAACAAAAAGACGACAACCTCTCGAATGAAGACTCTGCCATCCAAATTAAAGCACTTGATTTGCTTTGCCGTGATGGGATACTTCCTGGAGCTATTTCGACGCACATTCTCCTGCAGAAAATAAAAGGAGTCAGGATTAAGGTCATTGGCAAGGACGAGACAGTTTTCGATACGAGCCAGAGGTATGGAAAATGGCCCAACACCCGCAAATACATCAAAGACGACCACAGACGTTGCCTCAGTCGTCTCCGCAATGCCCTTTATTTCCTCAATGATTCTGTAATGTTCAGTTCCTAGAGAAGTGAAAAAATCTTTAAGAACCAACTACCGAGACGTGAATTCCAGTAGACCTTTGAGAAATCAAGGCGATAAGTAGCACCATTTTCTTTCACCTCGGTCAGATAATCCTCCTCCCCAGCCATCAACTCTACCACAAAAGTCCTAAATTCGGTGTCGATTTTCGCTGCCTTGTTCACTACGGTGCGCACCAGGGGCAGTTTGTCTAGAGCAATTTGGCCTGCGGTAATTTGACCGCTATACCTCACCTTAATTTTTCTTACCTATGAGTTTCCTGTAGGGCAGAGCAGCCGGCTTAAGATTGAAGTGTGCCACATGACCAACCAAGGTAAATCCAGTTACAACCTCCATGTCGGATGGCAAAACGACTTTAAGTGCGCGAGCGAGAGGGTAATTTTCGTACTCCAACGGCATACGAAATGCACAAGGCTTGGAAGGTAAAGTGTACCCATCGGTCCTCTCACTTGGTGGACAGTGCTCCACGAGAAGAGCATTTGGATGTGATTCCAAGTAGGAGATATCCTCATCCGGAGTCAGGGGAACGTCCACATTGAGGTTTCGAAGTTGATCCCACACTCTTGAGTCGTCAATCCTTCGAATTAGCATTAGCTTACGCTTCACTCCATTGGAGTCGGTACTGTTCGAGTAAAGTAGTTGTTACTTATATAATACAAGTGGGGGAATTGTCTTAGCCACGAACGTACTAGATATTCATGAACCTAGGCAGAGCTAAATAACCGGTGCTGTAGTTACTAAGTTGTTCTGAGACCTTTTTGAACTCTTTGCCTAAGGGAACTCCAACTGCAAAAAGAATTTCCATCTTTCTAAAGGCATTCTTGTCGAGTTCAAGATCCAGGGCAGGCGGCAAAGCATAGTGTGTCTCTTCCGACATGGTAGAGAGAGATTTACGAAATTGAGAATACGGAGTAGAGAGTGTTCGAGGGAAGAAAAAGAATCTCTTGAAGGAGTGGTAAAAACAGTTCGGGTTCCGGAGCAGCAAACGACGAATTGAAAGAACCTTGAGAACGAAAAAAATATTCTTACATTACCTTGTTAGTTCATCTATTACGTAGTAGACCGATCCTGCGTGAGAATGGCTAATAGTGGGACCAAAAAAGGTAAAGATTTCCCAAACTCTTCTACTTTCAAATCACTAGTAAAATTGGCAGAGAGCTCTAGAAAAAATGAGCTATTTTTGGTGTAGTTAACCAATATTGTGAGGAACATTCATGATCAAATCGAATTTTTGTTGTAAAGAAACAAAAGGTTTCAAGGGATTCAATGAACAAGCTAGGAAATGTTAGTAGAGCAGACGATGTGCTTAAGGAACATGTGAGAAAAAAGCAAGTCAGCAATCCCGACCCATACCAAAAGCACTCAAGCAAACTAGGGAAAAGACACTTTTTCAGAAACCAACAGTTCTCTACATCAAATACACAATTCTAATTCAAACAGGGATAGTAAAGTATCAAAGCGTCAGATAAAGAGACCGCACCGACTATCTTGGAGAGCACGCGTCAGGTAGCAACTCGGTGAGATACCACACGCGCCCCGCGGCAAAGCATGAGATAGCCCGCGTCTGACCTCTCCGCCTTCCACTCCATCAGCTTCGCCAGCGTCCACTTCATCACCATCACCAGAAGCTCGGAATGAGTTCCCTCTCTCAACATCGGCAGTTGCATTCACCTCCTTGGTTGTGGGTTTCACCACAGTTTCCAGATAAACTGCCTCCAAAGCCTCCCACCGAGGGCCGTTGGACGGTGACGGTGGATGTGGACCACATAGCTCGGGACGATAGGGCTCTAACCACTCCTCTAAGCTTCGAGTCGCCTCCGCCGTTGCCTTTGCCGAAGATGACAACAGGGAAGAAGAGGACGATTTGGCAGCGTGAGAACGGGAGAGAACTACCGTGTCTGTTTGTTCTCCGCTACGAGTGGTGGAGGGAGGAGGAATGACAACACTATGATGTTCAACTGACGTGGCCCAGGATGAAGCAGAAGGAGGAGGTGGAGGAAGAAGTTGGGAGATGCCAGCCATGGCAGAGACAGGAGTAAGGGGGACTCCCGACCATCGGGATACGGTGGAAAGGGGCACAGAACGCTGGAAGAGGGAAGCGGAAGGTGGGGGTAAAAAACGATGCTTTGATTCTAGCATTGTGGAAGACGGAACAGTGGAAGGAATGAGATAATCGGATGGCGGAGGGTTGGGATGCGAATCGATCTTGGGTTGGGGCTCCTCAGGCAGGGGGATGGCGGCTGCACCGCAGAGGAAGCCCTGAAGAGTCCTCCCAGCATGAAGACGTTTACGACGCTGAAGATCAGCCGCCTCGTCTGCTGCCTGAACCTCAGCCCGGCGCTCGCGAAGAACGCGCTCCTGCTCCAACTCGCGTTCGTAGAACTCGGCACAGCTCGACTAATAAATTACAAAGGTAAGTTATTTTCGAGGAGCGTAGAAATTAATTCACTTTGGTGGACTACAAATGTACGATGCGGAAAAATACCAACATAATGATGACCGAATTCAAAGACAATTCTCAATATCAAATGAAGATAAGTGCGAAGCTCATAAAACACATTCAAATCGGTGAAAAATGTCACTCAAACGGAGATAATCTTCATTGCATAACTCATGAGAAAGACAACCAGACCGAACAAGAGTGTAAGATAGTGAAAATTTAACCTTACCTACTAAATCTGCAGGATTTATCTAAGCATAAAGAGAACTTATAAAACACATAAAAGCTTGCAGATATCTTTCAATAAAACGGTCAAGTGCGCTTGAGGAAAATCCAAATTGTTGGCAAAAAAGGGAGCAGACCAACCTGTTTTTTCCGATTACGCTTGATAATATCTTTGTTGTCCTTTTTATATTGCTCAATAAATTTCTTGGTTTTGTCGACATCCACGTCGTTGGAGAGATTGTAGACTTAACACATGTAACACTAATAATGCTTACTTATGTCTTCAATTGTTTCCAGATACCTATCATAGTCTTCTATACTTTCAAAATCTTCTTCACGTTTGTTAAACCTACAAAATAAATAAATTCGGTTGACGCTCACTCAGCTAGAACTTTTTTTCGGATGTCCACCTCTTTCTGTACTGTTGGATCTTCAAAGAGTTGGTAACGGAAGTTTGTCTTCCGGATTGGTGTCTTGCATTGAACACAGAGACCAGAACCTCTCACAAATAGAACCTCAACACAATTTTCACACCTTAAAAACTGCGTAAACCGTAGGACAAATCTTTACAGTGAATGCCCGCACACATTGACCATTAAGCGTAGTTGGGGATTATTGTATTTGCTCGTTTTGCAACTGGGACATGTCTGCGAATCAGGCTCCATCCTTAAAGAGCGCCCACAGTGTACAAAATCGCAAGGTTCTAGTTCACCGCCTCCATGCAAACCAATAAACATGAAGTTATAAGTGGAGTTGCGATTTAATCAAACAAAATGCCAATTGTCAAAATAAGTAAAACGCAAAAAATTAAAAAATTTTACTTTTAAATTTTTTAGTAATTGGATTTAAAGGAATACCTAAGGAATTAAGGAATAGAATATGCTGTAAAATAGATACGTCATTGTTTCCCGTATCACTGCGTCCAGATGATTAGACTCTATCCAGGGTTTCGTTTGTGACAATAAACATAACAGTTCCCCCACTCCTGGTATTTCGAACCGCAATCATCGTGTAGAATAATACGCGCCCAAATAGGTTGTACTTTCTCGCATCAGTAATACATTATTTCTGAAAATAATGGGAAAACGCTAACCCGCACAGCCTTTAGTCTAACGAGGCTTTGCAGGTTCGGAAAATTAACCTTCATGCTCATTTCGTTAGCTGAGAGGCACTTGTCTCAAGCGCTCAATCAACGCTACTGTACACTCCAAAATGGCAGTACGGCCTCTTTGGCGCCGAGTCAGCGCACTCACCACAAACATTCTCGCCCGAATGCTACTTGATACGCCTTTGGCCACACTAATGAACACTACAGTTGTGGGCTGACCCGATCCAAGGTAGTCCGCAAGTCACTATTGATGCCGGAGTGGTGAGGAAGTAAACCAGTCAACTGCTGCGTCGCAATCAATCGGAAGGATGAAATTGCGTACCAAAAAAGTCGAGGTGGACAATCGACACCAAGACTGAATACCTTCCCAACTTGGCAAATCAACGCACGAAAACTGTTCACAGTTTATACAGAACTCGTGGAGATGCTCAAAGAATGGCGATATAATGCATTCGCGATACCTTGTCATGGTGGAGTCAGCGAGAAACGTGAAGGGATGGTGATGCGCAATGCCAACGAAAGAGTACACATAGATACAAGAAAACACAGGAAATATAAGACGACAAGGAAGGAATGTTTGGATTTAAGTGACTGCAAAACGTGCACACACACACAGCCCTACTCTGACTTCGGCTTGGTAACACTCAGGCGGTAGATAATACCATCGCGGCCTGGATCCATGTTCCAGAGCGAGCAACACACCACCCAAACGACCGTTGCGAAGACCACAACGAACCAAAAAGTCAACTGAAACCACGCTGCGTACTCGGGATCCACCTCAGGCCCTACGTTGATACTTTCTAGCGATGAATTAGCCTACAAATAGACGGATTGTTTGTTGTTTATGAGTAGCAACAACTCCTCAATTACCGTTTTATTAGCATGGGTCATGGTAAATGACAAAGAGAACATTTTCACAAGCAAGCCAAAATGGCAAGATGTTTCCAATCAAAAACTCTATTTCAAATTAGTAGCTTTTAAGATTCAAACAAAACAATAAAAGGCGTCCTCAGACAGATTGGCTTCGGAGATCACAAATCCTCCTCTCCCAAACAGGACACATTTTCTGTGAGACTGAAACTGACGGTGATTGAGGCACCCATAGCATCACAGTCGGTCAAGGCGAGCGGCAAAACGGCTTTCCACGTCTCGCCACCATGGCAATGCTCCACGACCTCGGGCATCTGAACCTCTGCTTTACCCAACAGTTCTACGAAACAAAATAAAAGCGTCCACCGAAGCTGCCTGAGTAATTGAGATGTAATAGAGCTGGATAAGGCAGAACCTGCTGTCGAAGAGGTGTTTTTGCTGTAAACGTATAAGGTGACGATGTCACGGGTGAGGTCCTTCACAGTGAAACGCAGTGGGCAGTTCCATTTTGGCGAGCGCGTGCTTAGAATGACGCTTGTGCGTTTGGAACGAAGACATACACTCGCCTCACAATAGGGCCATGGGAGTTCTGAAATGTTGCAAAAAAGTATTCCAACTTCAACGAAATTAATGCAGAAAATTTGTGTAACAAATCTGAAGGGTCAAGTAGAGGGACAAATACCAGTCACGTTATTGTAAAACCACACCAAAAAACTTTGACTATGAGTAAGGGAAATATTTTACAAAATATACTTTACCGTCTTCGTTGGGCCCGACCATTGGCAAATCGGAAGCCGAAATGACAGTCAAATTCATGACGGCAGCGAAGAAAGACGCCTTACCTAATAGCAGGGACGATTAGTTATAAGTGCTTTAGCATACCAATGTCTGAACGGAGGGGGTTCCTGAAGAGGCCCAGATATCGCTGATACTCCACCGCCGCCTTGCGTATCTCTTCCAGCCACATTATCCTACAACATCAAAGAGGATACACAAAGGCAATAAAAAAAACATTTGCTAGAATTATTTAAGGAACCACTCACTTCAGCGCTTCCGTGGGTGTGCGAACCAAAAGTCGGACATTCGGATCGCCATCGTCGGTGATGATGAAAGCAGTAGCCTCAGCACTTTCAGCCACATCAGCAGGAGCACCACTGAGGTTATTAAGACTAAGGGAGATCTGACGCAGGTTCGCCATAGACAGGCGTTTGGATCGAGTCTCTTTGGTAGCCTTACCAATGCCACTACCACTGCCCCCACTGACAACACTTGATAGATCGGCAAGACTCGAACGAGAAATGGTATTGTGAAATACAGAGCGACGACGTTGCTTTGGGGAGATGGGAGCAGTTGTAGCCACATTGATCTGCACTGAAAATCTACCGCTAAAATATTCGTACCAATGTGAGATTTGAGATTAAAGCAATGAACTAACTTGAGCCAGAGATATTGGACGCCTATAGGACTTGAAGTTTGCCTTGACAAGAGTAGAGTCCGGTTTCAGAGGAAGAGCGAAGTTTCCCGATGGTAGAGCACTCGCCGAGAAATTGACAGGTTGAGTGAGGAGGAGCATATCAGTGAAGAGGAAGGCGGTAAGTTCCTTCCCTGATTTCACCTTGAAGAGTGTACCCGAGAGCAGGAGCAAGCGACGCCGACGCTCACCTCCCACCTCAATCTCCATTTCACCCAACCGCTTGTCGTCCTCGCCGCAAATGCCAAGGAACGCGTTGTCACCTTCGAAAGTTACATGATCCCGTAGCCATTGAAGTTGAGCGAAGGACTCACGATTTCGAATTGCTTCATTGCACGCTGCCAACACTGTAGAGGCTAATTCAAATGACTGCTGTAGGTTGCTGTAATCGGGGTGGTTCGCTGGGGTGTATTTTAACAGCTGTAGAAAAAAAGCAATCCCAGAGCTCAATTATACCTCCAAGCACCATCCTCAAGGCAAAACAAGACTAACCTTCTCGATGAGGAGTTTGTACTTAGTGATGCGTTGCATTGGCTTGAGGAAATAGCTAGAGAGCGGCATGGATTGGACCCGCATAAAGCGTTCACAGCTGTGCAAGAATGCACCCACATCCGGTTTCTCATCACAAAGCTTTTGCAGGTTTTCCAGGGCTAAATCCTGATTGGTGCAGAACTCACGATATACCATGCATTTGGGCAGCTGACAAGGAGGAGAAACGTCAAAAGTAAGCACCATTTTCAGAGGTTAAAGTTTGCAGATACAACTTACATGTCGAATGAGAATGTCACCAATGACATCATTGTAACCCTTCTTCAAATGCGTTTTACGCTCCTGAAAATCTCTAAAGAAAAGGTAATCAAATAGATTGAACGGTGACGCACTTGTTGAAAGCTTCTGAGATGTCACACAGGGTTGTCCAGTTGCCAAAAATTTGTGCAAGCCTCCTTTCATTCACATTCAGTTTCTTCAAGCCTTCATAGATTTTCTATTTAGCAAAAAAACTTATACTTCAGGCTTAATAGGCGAACAATACGATATTCAGTAATAATAACCGACCTCTTTGACCTCAATCAGGTCTCTAAGGTACTGGCGTTCAGTTTCGATGAATTCAAGTATGGTGTTCTGCCGTGTGGAGCGGTTGTCCTTAGCGGCTATCGCATGCCTTCTGTTTGTTGTCGCATTGTCTTGACGAGCGGCTAGAGGGCGCACGATGGGTGGGTGGGAGGAGGATGTAGGAAAAGGGAAGAAGAGACTGACGCTGCCTTCGACATTATTTTGAGGTGCTCGGATTGAGCTTGTTACATCAAATCCACATATGTACTGTGCATATTGCCACAAGAATTCAAAGTACACATAATCCGACCATAGCAACCAACTAGCATTATTCAATAAAACTTTACCTGCTTGAAGACACCCATATTACCCGTTGGTATCAAAAGGCATATACAAGGCAGTGAAGTTGTTAAAGAGGAAGCAAATTCGGCTAAAGTAACAAATTATGTAAGGAGTGTGCAGATGGGGGCAGTTATTGGTTCATTACCAAGCGTGCAAGAGCCAAGAAACAGCCAATCACTAAGCTTACTTAGACAGCGGACTTCAGTTTAAAGAGATACACATAAGCCACAGCGGAGCTGAATGCTGGCTCACACATGATGCTACGATGCTTCCTCAAAAAAACTGCAACTAATCAACGAAATATTCAACGATAATCCAACCCCTTTGATATGATATGAGCTGATCAGACTGACTTCAGAACGCATTTAATTGTTTTACATTCGCTCTATGAAGGAAAGAGAGCATAAGTTGATGAAATCACGCATTCGTCTGGGGTTAAGCTCAGAAAACTACCCAAAAGCTCAACCTCTAATCAAATCAAAGGGAAGCAAATTGGTAACTTTTTGTCTAGATGCTTTCTTTTAATGGAGTAAAACTTCCAGAGAGAGAGAAAAAAGATAGAAAGGAAGAAGACTGAGACAGCGATAATTCTACAGGCAAACAAACAAGTACAACATCGCAAGTAAGCAAGCAGGCGTGCAACAGACAAAACGCACCGTATGTGTTAGCGATTGTTGTTGTGGTAGTTGATTTCGCCGATGCCAGAAGGAAAGCAAAGAAAAAGAAAAACACGCTATTGAAGCTGAAGAGCAATTCTCAAATCAAGAAGTACAATAAGCAGGTATTAAAGCGTTACGAAACAAAGCCGAAGCACTTACCTTTCAGAGAATAAGGTAGGTATTATAAAAAGGTCATGGATGAAAAGGAGTAAGAAGAAGAGATGCAAATGGAGGCGGATGATTGGGTACTCAGCACAGCGAACTCACAAGATTTCGAGATGGCAACGACAGTGGATGATGATGCGGTAAGGGCAGAAGTAGCAGCAGAGGCATCGGATTGAATGGGCTTGACGTAGTTGACAGGGAAGAGGCCCTCAACACCGGTGGACTGAATGCGTCCGCGCCACCAGCCTTCTTCTTCATGCGCAAGAACCTCAATCAGCGCGCCCTCCGGAAAGGTCATTTCATCAGGTTGACAGGCCTTGTATGCGAACATGGATTGCACCATCGAAGCTGAGGCAAGATCCGGAGACGTTGTTGTAATTGCTGCTGATGTTGCTATCGGAGCCGACGTTGCAGCAGCAGGAGCACATAGATTGGAGCTCTGCTGTTCAACTTCGACAGTGGAAGAAGAAGGAGCGGCGACGGCCGTGTCGGTGGATAATCCCTGAATCACCAGTGTTGATTCCAATGCAGGTTCAGTTGACACCACAGCTGTCTGAGTCTCTACCACCAACAAAATAGGGTTTAATCACAGGGACAAGTAATAGTAGCTACGAGTTCCGCTTCCATCACGTTTTGCCACTAGAATCAAAGACCTAATTGAAGCATCACCACCTTCATCTCGGTTTATTATCAGTACTCCTCATTTTCGATGTAAAGAAGAAGCAGAAATCATTCAAAGGGTTATTGTCTAAGGAATAAGGAGGGTGAGGAAGAGGAGCAAGCAGCATTTCCATCCATTCTATAAGGTCTTCTACTACTTGGTCGAAGTAGGCCTCTCTTCGGACTGATTCACTAGTTCTATCTGTTCGACCTGATTTTGGGTAACTTCTACTGCACGCACCAATTGTATCGAGTAGAGATCTCAATCTTATATTATTTCGACTTTATTAAGTAAATTATTTTGCATACAGCACCGTCTTCTAAAAATCAAGTGGCATTGTTTGAAAATGAATAAAATATGCCTGCTTCTACTAAGTCAGCAAGTCACTAAAGGTAAGAAGCGAACTGACAATCTTCAAAGAGCATTGCTATCAGATGGTAATGAATTTTGATGAGATTCATTTACTTAAAAGCTCGGACAACACATACTTCTCCATGATTAAGAGTAAAGGAGCTTCCTGAACGTTGCACATCTATCATTGAGTGATTCATCACCGGAACACTGAAACTATTTCTGACGGTACGTTCTGCCACCTCACACATTTTCCAAATGCTGCACGAAAAACGTGGTGAGAAATTTCTATAGATGAGGGCCCGAGTTAAACCCAGACCAGTACAGCAGACAAGCTCGAATCACGCCCAACTGGTTCAGTCGATATTTTATGATATGATTGCAAATAAGACATTAGGGGGCAAGATCATGAGTACTTTATAGTTGTCTGGGCAAACAACAGATAATTGCAGTAAGGTATACCGGAAAACGCACAAACCTTTTCGACCACCTGAAATCATCTATGATATGTGGTAGCCTTTGAGATATTATTGAAGAATGAACTTCATGAAACAGGAAACTGTGTAGCCTTCCAAAATTGGACTAAATTTGCAACAGTTGTGCCAGAGAATTAGTGACTTCAATAAAGCCTGCCATCCATAAAAAACATCGAGAGTAGTTAATTAAATGAATCCCAAAAATAATGATAAAAATTAATAAACAGGGAGTAGATATAATTTAATACGAAACTAACACTTTTGTTAATTGCTCACCAGAGACATTGTTGGCATTGACCAGACGAACATAATCAGCTGGAAACCATCCTATTTGTCTATCCTGACCTCGTTGCTGAAAAAAAAGTTGGGGGAAAATGGGAACATAAATGTTGTTGTTGCTCCATCACCTGCAACCTGCTAGCAATGCCACAAGTTCTACCTAAAAAATAAGTAGCTGAACATGCAAAATCGATTTGTCTATTATTTTGGCTAAATTAACGGGACAATCAAAGCAAAGGGGCTGCGTAAATTCGCCAAACTACAAATACAGATACACACAATCTTACTAAAGATTATATTATTCAAGCTTCGTTATTGGTCATTTTTGTGCCTTCCAATCACAATCCAGATTTTTGACCGGTCAGCGGCACAGCACTGGAATTTTGACAACAAGGGATTTGCTTAAATGAAATCACCCCAAGAAATGGGGAGGAATTGAGAAAATAAGTGTGGTGGTACAGAGCAAATACGATTAAAGCTACAGGGAGAGATCGAAAAAGGGGGTTTTGTCACAGGTGGATGTGTGGCTTCTACTACACCGGGTTGGAGTGACAACGCTGAAATGAAATAACAGAGGATTTTGATGATAACAGGTAGCCCTATACATGGACTAGAAAACGTTCCCTGCATGGATAAAATCGCATCAGGGTCGAATGGGGATATGACTTGTAAGTAAGTGGCTTGGATAAAAAACCCTGAAAGTCATGTTAAGAGGAATTACTTGCATAGAAGGTAAGATGAGAAGCACACCTGAGTTTCGCCCTCCCACCAGCCCTTGGAGGATCGTTTTCGGATCTTTACATACTGGCCCACATTAAGAGAAAGCTGTTCGCTACTTTGTGCTGTGAAGGGTGTTACTACGACGGCTAGCTCCGGTGTTTTAGACATTGTGATCACCGCTGAATCGGTTCCTATTTTCCCATTCTCCTTCTGCTCTTCTTGATCGGTGAAAACAGTGGGGAGTGGCGGTGATGGTAAGATCTTAGCAGTACTCTGTTCTCCAGTTGGAATACCGATTGTGGAGGTTTGAGCAGTTGACAATTCCGTCTGAAATGAATAATAATGGCATCAACACAGCAAAATACATAGACTATGCAAAGTCCTCGAATGCTCACATCAGATTGTAATTTCTGTACGTGGTTGGCGGGGAAAAGACCACGCTGACCCGTGCGCTGGGAGACACCCTCGTACCACTCATTGGTGTCCACAAAGACGTCAACTTTATCGTTGATTTGGAGGCTCAAATCCCCTGGCACCTTCGCCTCGAAATTGTACAACGCCAGGCAAGTAAAGAGCGGCTTCACCCTACTAAAAGCTGTCGGTGTGTCATCCGCGAGAGGACTGCACAAAAGCGATCAAAAAATAGAAAGACACTAAAAGTCATGTAACCCTTCTGGAGGGAGGAGGATTAGCGTACAGAGAGTTGGGTTGATGCACAGGTCCCGCAAAAGGAGGAAAAGGATTAATTGAGGCGGTGGCAGAGCTAGCGGTGATGGGCAGGGCAAAGGGATCGGCGGTGGCAACGGGTGCAACCTCGCCAGCCGATGCCTTCTTGACGTAGCAAGCAGGTACGAGGCCCCGACGCCCACCCATTTCACCGTACAGCCAGCCTTCGCACACCTCAAACGGTGGGCTGATGAAAATCTGTAAAGCGATAGTTGTGTAAGGAACACTCAACACAAATTGAGAAGTCAATGTTCCAAAATTTACCTGAATTTTATCGCGTTCTACAAATGTGAGTTCATCAGACCGTGTCGCGGTGTAAGCATAGAGCGCAGTGTAAGCCTCCGAAGGTCCTGCATCCAGCTCCGTACTATAAGAAGCAAAAAAGGCCCCATCTATTTGAGGAAAAGACTTTGTGTGGTGCTACTAATAAGACTGCATGGTTCGATGGCAGCGACTTGCTGTCAGTAGTCTAAACGCACGAGGAGGGCAGAATACGGGACCGAAGAGTAAAACGACTACAATAAAGAAGTGTTTTCATCCAATTTGGTGTTTATGGTGCTTCAAACCATACGGAAAGTTCGAGGGAGAAGTCACAACCGGGTGAACAACTAGTCTTACAGGAAAGCAATAGTAATGGCAATATTAGTGGAGAGAGTGTCCTTGGTGAAACAAAACGAAAGCAATGTCGACCCTATAAGAGCCCCCCAGCAGCAGAGGCAACAACTGTTTTGGCAAGTGTAGCAAAACTCAAAAAGGGAGGGAAGATAACGTAAAAGCATAAAAGCAACCAATAATGGCGATCAATTACCTACAGACTACTTTTCACTCCGACTGTCTCTATTCCTAAACTCACCTTATGATGCTACTGGTAGCCTCTACATCATTCTGCTTTGCAGTCGTCGCTGCCGCAGCCGCTGCTTCCTGTTCCTTGTGACATTGGTGTTGGTGTTGTTGCTGACGATAGGTGCGACGTCGCTCCAAGAGAGTTGCCAGCAAAGCGTTTACTTCAGTGGCAAGAAGGGCGCGCTTCTTAGCCAACTCATCCGCTGAGTGTCGATGGCTTGCCAACGTCTGTCCACCGCGCAACACCTCCGTCTCAAGCTGCGTCAGTTGCTGCTCCAATTGACGCTTACTGTCTTGAACTTGCTGCAAAGCAGGAGAGAAGAAGAGGTAACAAAGTGGTCGACCTGCAAGTGCTTCAGCCTTATCACTTGGTGTTAGGAATTAGTACTCAATAAGATTTTTAAGGTGATGATCCCAGAAGGTTACTTTGAAGGGCGGATCAAGTAAAATGTGGACTTGTGACCATATTCACTTATGATTCCAACTGTTGTGGATACATAACTTTCTGCGCTCGCAAATGGGCTTTAAAAGCATTAACACTGAGCCGGCAAGACTGCATCGATAGTGCGGCAGCTCGTGAATAAGCCAACTCTCCAAAGAAAACATAAACTGCAAGCTAACAGTGGAATACTTCACCTTAAGACTAGCCCGCAGTGTCTTCTGCTGTTCCGTTGTATTTGTGATGTCAACAACAACAGAGGGCGGTGGAACGAGCTGTCGCTGCAACTGCTCATCCTCCCTCCGCCATCGGTGCAGCTCTGCGCGCGCCGCTTCTACGTGTTCGGTAAGATCGCGGCACTCGCGTTCCACCGTATCACGTTGCGTCGCTAACTCGAGGATGGCTGCTTTCTGCGCCTCCACCTCCGCTTGTGCCGCAGTGACTCGTGACTGCACTGCCTCGCGCCGCGTCGTTTGCGAGACCGCGGACTCCTCTAGGCTCGCAAGGTGCACCTTCGCCTGCTCCAGAGCGTGGATCTGTCGAGCGCGCTCCCTGATAAGAGCCTCCACTCGTGATTTCTCCGTCTCCAGAGCACGTTGATGCAACTCTCCACGCATTGCCTGGAGGCGCGCGGTCGCTGCCTCCTGTCGGCGAGCCTCGAGGGCGCGTGCTCGCTCCGCCTCGGCCTCGGCCTGACGTTGACGCTCCCGTTCACGTTCCTGCCTATGAGGTTGGAAGGGTAAAACACGATGAACTTATCCACATCAATTTCAGCAGGATATTTGAAGGTAATGGATTCGTGCACCTGGAAAGTGCCGTCACTATTACTTTTTCTTTCTTCGTCTGACCAGTGGGAGGAAAGGATGTGCTGCAATGAACTTACCTGAGTCCATTTCAGAAAACCCCACAAATATTCATCATCGTGTTAGAAAAGGGGATGTGTACCTCTGACCGACTTTGAGGCTAGATACTACTCAAGTTAAAATATGTACATGTCCCGCAAGTTTGCATTGAATATGCACACATTTTACAAAGAATGATGAAAATATTGGTCATAGTGTAGACCAAAAGGAGGAAGTAAATGCAATAGACGTTCCCGAGAAAGTGAGGCATTTCATAACAGTGATAGTAATGACAGTTTACTTGTGTACTCAAGCAGGATACATAGACTTACAATTCACTATCAAGATTTGATCGCCAGAAAGCCTCTAACATCAACGATTCTCTGTACGTTTTAAGGGAATCAAACCAGTTGTTCGAGCTGACTGGATGAATGCGAATAGTGTCCCATCGTGGGGACTTTGTGACGACGTTTAGAGTTTTGAAATAACACCATCGGTGTACCATTTATTCGTCTAGAGCAGTGTCATTGCTCCTCATAGCTTATGTAACCACAAAAGAAAAATATTTGCTACTGGTGGCTAAGGCATGCTGGAAGTGTAGGTGCCGTCTATTAAAGGATTCACCCTATCATTAAGAAGCTACAAGATTTATTGAGCCAGTAACCAGCGCGCATGCAAATGTGGGCGTTGATGCTAGCACGTGTGAAGTTCCTTTTGTCGAGTCCTCACTGATTCAGTCGGAGTTCATTAGCTCCATAAGTCGTATTGGTAATCAAATTTCTTCAGATAGGGTAGCCCTTCCTGGCTGATTTCACAGAACCAGGCTTATAAGATCCACCATCTTCGCGCCCCAGTTATTAGGTGACCCTTTGAAATTCACAGCACTGCATACACTGCTTCAATTGCTGAAGTTCTTGCCCATTTACAACACCCTTTATGGAGTATCACTTCAGAAATGCGTGGGCATTTCTTCATCAGCGCATTTTCCATCAAATTTAAATGAATGCCCCTTGCGAGACATGCAGAATTACGAAGTTTAAATAGGCCAGAACCAATTCAATGCATTTGGTCATTTCCAAAACGTGGAGAGTATTTCAAAATTTGTAATCACCGTTGAATGAGCTGTAGACACGATAGGCTTTTAGTACAGAAACGTTACGACGCCCCTATCTTTGAATAACTCACTTGTGTTCACGTTAACATTCGCTCCACAACGTTAAAGACGTGAATTTTGCACTAATAGGTGAAATAATTGGTAAGATAGACTCAACACCATGCAAGAAACCACCGCAAAGGATTGGAAACAAACGGAATAACGGAGTCTCGAAGCCGCATATTTCCAATGGGGCTTTATATTACAAGTGCACTTTTGTGATACAACTACCACAGTTAACCGCACTCGCTATTTGGCGTGCCGATCAGCTGTTTACAAGAGTAACTCCTCCATGTAATCAAGGCCAGGCATGGATTAATTTTTGCGACTTTGCGACGAAACGGAAATGCTAAGTGATTGCATTCGTGTAAACCGGTATGTTTGTCGATCCCTCATTAGTAGAAGCAAAACAATTTCACAAAGCATGTCGCACAAAATGGCCTGTTAGCAAACTTATGGATTTAAGAATTTGTAATTGGTGAAGACGCACCGAATCTTCTCCTGCTTTTCCGACTCAAAACGCGCTTGCTCACGCCTCTGCTCCTCCTCTTGTCTCAATTGTTCGGCCAAATCCTGTTTGCGTTTGTCTAATTCTGCTTGACCCAGCAAAAAATTTTGCATCCTCTTGTCCTCAAAAGTCATTCGGCCTAAACACGAATGAGCATTTATTCATCTTTAAATTCAACAGAACACCTACCTTCCGACTCCTCCTTCTGCTCGCCGTCAATTGGAGTCGACTTGGGACGATCACCCTGTTGAGCCTGTAGGAAGAAGTAGGGTACAGTAAGGAAAAACGGGTGCAAACTTACAAGGGAAGACGGCATGAGGGTGAGCGGTAGAGTGAGGGGTAGTTTCCTACCCGCCAGGACTTGATCAATGAGATAGGTGGCGATGCAAAACTCCTCACAGGTAAGATTACCGTCCCTATCGACGTCAGCAAGGTTCCAAATTGCTGCTAATTGGGACTGAGGCAAGTTGGATTTGAGGAAGATACCACGTGCCTCAACGCCAGTTAGATAACCGCGTTTGTTGCGGTCATTCTGGTTGAACTGGAGCTTATATTTGGGACGCAAAGCGGCAGAAATACTCCACTCGTTGGAATCAATCGTGCTGCCACTAGCGCTATTGGTGGAACTTAGGTTGGCACATGGATTAAGTTTATCGGGAAGGATAGGCTGAATGAAACGTTGTGGCTCCTGTAACAAAGAGGGTGGAAGTTGAGGAGGAAGGCTACTGCCTTCAAGACACTTCTTGATGAGAAACATAGCGATGGAGAACTCTCTACGATCCAATTGGCCGTCAGCATTGAGGTCGGCCAGCTCCCAGATTTTGGCCAGAAGTAGAGTGGGCAGTTTGGAATGCGTAAAGAAGTTACGTGCTTGTTCACCGGTTACATAGCCGTTGATGGGGTGCAGGAACTGGAAGCGATCGTCGTGCTTGCAGCGATCCTCGTAGGTGATTCGCCACGTATTCCAATCATCTAATCATATGGTTAAGAACAACCAGTTTAATGGGAGGAATAAAGGTATTTGGAGTAAACCTAGGACATGATAGGTTCAAAGACTCCAGAGTAGCACGCATCTATTAGAAAGGAAGTGCGAGTCATGTGTTGAAAATGATTACACGGAATAAACACAGTTAAGTAGTAAAAAATACAGTCATGATTGGGTAAATTCATTCGCGGTCGAATGTGTATCAGATAAAACTAGATCAACAGTGAAAAACGATTGGTGATTTCGTATGCACTTCATGAAAAAGGTGAAGCACACGTCCAGCAGCTTTAGTCACGACGAGATAAAAAAAGAAACTGAAAACAGAATGTTACATTAGTCAACTAGGAACGTCAGACCCCCGAATTTAAAAGCCATAAATCACAGCGGAATTTATTTTGAAATTGCATACACGATATGCAATGAGCGTGATGGAAAATATGGATGCCTTACCCATTTTTGCACAGAAAACACGGAAGGCGGAATCAGTGACTGGTCAGGCCGAAATACGCGCCACAAAACAAGGCAAGCTTTAACGATAAAACATCTACCAAGCTACAATTAATGGTAGAATTTTTAGTAATCACAAAGTAATTAAAAATTATAAATGCCAACAAGTGGCCTAATGGGCTAGTTGGTGAAGTGAAGAGGGGATGTAATGACTCGAAATACATCGTCCTATACCGGCTTATTAGCCGTGTTTAAAGCACTTAAGAATGTTTTCAAACAAATGAGAAAGCCACGCAGATTACTATATTGATTTGGGTGCGATCGAAATTCAAAAAACACCCGGAAGCGCACAAAGAGTTGTCGAAGTTTATTGCATTCTTTGCACCCAATTACTCGTATCTACGTTGGATTGGGAATACAATGGCAGAAATTCTTGCTTTTAAGAGTTTGGTATGCAAAGCAATTGTCCTAATTCTCTGACTACTGTCACCTTTCTATTCGGTGCGTAGTTTGTTAGCCCTTTGATCCTATGTTTTTACAGCTTTGATGCACATGGTAGTTCTCCACCCGGCCGTTGTTTTCGTTTTTTTATTAGCTAACTCAGACCATGATGACGTTAGATCCGCCATATTTGCTGCTATCAGTCGGAAAATGATAAAGAAATTTTTCGTTTACGCTCGTGCCAGCACGCATTCTTGTTTTACGTTCTTCTATCTCTCTCTTCTCGACATTTTATGTTGTTATGAAAGACGTAAATGCTTACCAGTGAGAGCTGCGGTTGCGGAAGTTCCTCCTTTTTTACTAGCAATGCTTTTGCTGACCCTCTCTATGAGTTCGTTTTATTACAAAAGAAATGCCGGCAATGCAAAAATACCTAAGTCATCAGAATCGTACCAGCATTCGATGCGTTCAGTATGGTGTTATAAAGGGAATCGGCTGATTCACTAACAACTCCACGTGCTGTCCAGTGGTCATAGCACTGGTAACTCACTTATGCATGGGTTGCTTTTCCAAAGCGTTTCCTCAGTTGCAATGAAGCTTGTTTATTCTCTCATTGCCTTATGTTTCGACTCAGGGAATGCCTAATGCTAATGCACAATAATGTTTATAGCCGATGGCATCGCTGAAGGGTAGTAGGCTTAGCTTACTTGGCGCCGAAACAGAGCGAAACCATGATCATCCCTAGTGCTGGACTCACGGTGTTCATGCCTAAAGCAGGCAAGAGGTAACACAAATGGGCCGTCACCGCCCACAAAACCGCGATCATCTTGGTGTCAGTGTTTTGCCACAGTCACCGAGTCATTTGATTATGTTTCTACGGTTACCCGCCTAAGATGTAGCGCCGTTAATTAAATATTTTGAAGGGTAGCGCACAGGTAAAGGATAAAAGAAGGAAGTATTAGTTTTTGCTGCACAGTTATTTGGTGAACCACATTCCCGGAGTGAAAATGTGGTCATAGATGCAAAATAAGCCCGTTTGATATCGCCTCATGCCACTGATGCTTGTAGATAACTATTCGTCTGGAGGGAAGGATATGTCAGCATGAGAGGTTAGAGCCTTCCCATTGTTATGGATGGAGTACCTGGCTCACCTGTAATTCCCGGGAATATTTTATTAGGTAACACCTCTGGATTCGTTTATGGACTTGGATTTTTTGCGTAAGCTACTAAATACGCAATGGGATATCAAGTTTTTAGTCGTAGCTTATTAGTGCATGTCGAGTGTGCCTTCACAGGCCTGGGTGCGGGGACATCAACAGCTGCTCAAACTGGAGAACATCCAAAAATACCTAGAAAATCAAACCCTAAGAAGAACTTATAAAATTTAACAGTGAATTGTTCTTTCCTTCGGCCATTTCAGGCATCTCAAGCAGTTACATTTCGTCGAATCCGCGGCCATACCCTATTCAAGTTGCATTCATGTTGTCCTTTACCAGTAAAAGCTCCAAACTAAGAAGAAACTACACCATCAATCACGAGATGGATAACAGACATCGCTCCACAGTCTTTTAAGGTTCGAAGAGTTATTGCCAACGTTTCGCAAAGTGTTTCGCTACATGAGCGAAGGAGAAATCTAACAAAGAAGAATTTTTAGGGAGGAAGGAAAAGCAGTAAAGTCCCTCTAAGAATTAAAGCAGAAGACCGAATTTGTAATGTTTATCAGCACCCCTTAATGTTGAGCCACATTAGTAAAGAGATGCTTGGTGTCACCACCATATTGTACTAGCCGGTTGGCTGGAATCCGGGCTGTGCTAGCGGTTTCTAAGCCCTCTGTTTTCAGAACATGTATTGTCTTAGTACTATGTCTTCTTTTACATTAAAAGAAGTCTCGGAACGCCACATTGGCGACAGCGAAAGGCGGACCCGACTGATGCTTTTCTATCCCGGTCTGTACCGCTTGAGGCAGATCTTAGCGGTATGAAAGAAGTGCATTTGCTACAGATGGGAGAATCTCTTACATCCCATAACAGAAGGACTGAGATCGACGTCCATCTTTGGCACCTCCCTCGCCCTCGAGTTCTGCAAGGAAGCTATCAGCAACTGAAGCGACACTAACCGTGAACTCCAAATCCGGTGGAACTGCCAAGAGTAATCAGCGACGTTGTGGTCAAGCGTCCTCCCTAAGCTCCCTCTCAGGTTCTCGGGCAATTCGTCTGCCTTCGCCGAAATGTGTGTTTACAGATGTGGAATGTACAGGATGCCATTCGATAGCATCGTTTCATGCTTTGCACACTTGGATCGCATGTATTTTGTACCTATGAGGCCCGATCGCCCCATTTGCTCAGGGTTCTACGATGCCCTCAGGCTTCTCCCACGGCATCAAAAAGCCTAGAATCACATCATGTGTTGTGTGTGTCTCGACCCATTCGAAAGCTTGGATTCGCACCCCATCATTTCATTGGGACACGTTATCGTGGGAGAGGAGGACTCAGAAATACGCCTTTGCTGCACTGAGTGCCACGCGGAATTGATGGCACTGCGAGAACGCATGCGCTCGAATCTCGATGACTGGCACGGTTGGCTCGTGGGTGCTTCTCACAGCACTGATTACGTTGTGATGGCTGGCACGGGAGGCTGACTGAGGGTAGCGTCGGGGACGACGCCCGAGAGAAGAGAGGGGTTGTGCAATACTTTGATTGCTGGAACTGTCGGTTTCGGTGACTTGGGTGGCCATATTGTACTAGCCGGTTGGCTGGCCTCCGGATCATGCTAGCAGCCTCCAATCCCTCTGTTTCCAGAATATATGTATTCTGCCCCAGTGCTATGCCTTCTTTCACCTTAAAGGAAGTCTCGGGAGTCTACACTTACAATAAACTCGTTCCTATAGTGAATTAAATTGGCTCTTATGCTTGTGCATCATCCCGATTCCTCTCTGGCCTTCAAGTCCTCTGAGTAGAGGGTCAAGTTGGTAAGGGCTTATCTATTTATAATCGTAAATGGGAAGATTACAGGTCAGGTATGTGGATGCTCCGATATCTCGCCCAGTTTAAGGGAAACTGCCGACTCATCCATCACGCGATTTATGCTGCCGAGTGCTTTGTTCCAAAGAGGTACACTTCCTTGAGCACCGCATTTGCTGTTCATTTTATGGTTGGTGTTTGGAATATGACATTTTTCATGATCTTTTTTCCGTTAATGCGTAAACTCCATCTTCCTATCCAACCTAGAATACCTTTTGGAGGTCGTGAACGTTTGCTGGCTGAGTTCGGTGCTGTGCGTTGTTGGCAAGGTAGTTAAGTAAGTGAGAGAATCTCCACTACTTGAAAAGGATCTTTACCTCACTTGTGATGGAAGGTGGTATGGAGATCGGCCTGTATAGCTGAACTGGTTTCCCTATCCGGTAGACGTTAGTCTAATCGCATTTGTCATAACATTTCTTCTTGCTGGTATGTGGTATTCGTAAGTGTATAATGCAATGTTGAAAGCCTTTCTCTTACCTTATTTCAGTCGCGACTTACGTGTTTTGTACGATATTTAAAGGTACCCTCAACTTACCGCGCGGAAGCATCTTAAATGGTATGGCCTGTAGCCATATACTCGAGGGCAGCACATCCTAGGCTTAAAACTTGGTTTTTCGATTGCATCCTTACTAAATGCCTTTAGCAGGCCGATCAGAGAGCGATTTGTTCTTTCCTCCTGAATATAGCCTTGCGAATGTCCAGGTGCTGTGCGCGCCTTTGAGATTCGGAGTGTTTAATAAATCAGTAAAGAGTAGGCTTTTGAAATCAGGGCCTCGATCGCTATGCACTATTTCGAGTATACCATCCCGATAAACCTGTCGATTGAAGAAAACTAAAGAGAGCGTTTAGGCGCCTTGTGTCTTCATGGGTTCGGCCACAGCTACCTCCGTGGAATAGCCTACCATAACCAGACTATATCAATTTCCTCTCTTAGTGGGTAGTATAAGATCCATCATATCAATCCCTACTCACTTCCTTAAGAACCGTGGTCAAATCGCTATGGGTGGAGTCTTTTGAAACTGGTGAAAGTGGCACAGGTTTGGTGGGTGGTGTTAGCGTCTAGAATCTTCTTTTTACCCGTGTGGCCCAGCTGCTCGTTTAACTCCTAGAAAACTGTACCGACGAGCCTGGTATCTATCGGTGCTTGGGAGGTGCGACATCTTAATTTTATAAAAAAATTGCATCCTCTAGAATGAGTTTTTGACCACTCTTGCCATTCCATCTGGCAGCCTTAATTGACGAGGTCATCCCTTCCGCTGTGGATTTATAGCAGAGTGTGAAGAAGCCGCTTTGGAATTGATGCTCAGCGTCTTCATTGATGCTTTGTAGGCTCGTACTGCAACACCACCTGTTTCTGCCGCGACTGGCCTAAAGGGCAGGGAGTTCACATTGCTATGACCATTGCCTTTTCTGTACTGAACTGAGGCTACATTACTGAGGTTTTTCGTACCAGCATGCAACTGGACGGTCAATTTCCTCCATTGTTTTCAACTAGGTGAGTATCTGATGGTCCATTCTCACTAAGGCCTTTCTTGCTATCAGGCAGTTTGAATTGTCTGACCATTGCGATGGCAGTGAGCAGCTAGCTTTGTGTTGCACCTTTCATTGCACTTTTTAGTGTGATACTCGCGTAAGCGCCCACTTCCACATCCAGTACAAAGGACGGGTTAATGGCTTCGAAATTTGGTAACGCTAGGATTAGTGGGAAGCCGAACGTTCGCTTCAGTTCTTTAAACGCTCATTTATGCTCGTTTCTTGAAGTACTTTTTCGTCTGCTTTTCCGTCACTTTTTTACAGTGAGCTGACGATCTTAGCGAAACCATGACCAATATGACTGTGGTAGTCCGCAAAACTTAAAAAACTGCGACCTCCGTCTGATTGATTAATGTTTGCTATGTCTTCACTTGTTTTTTGCGGCCTTTGGTAACTACCATCCCATCGAAAGGAACAGTGTGACCCAAGACGAAAACCAAGGGCTGCAGGTGAAGGCATTTCCTTGGCTTTATAGCTAATTCTGTGTCTCGTAGACGGTCCAAAAGAAATCGCAGATTGGTGTTATGCTCTCGAGCATCTCTCCCGAAGACTAAAATGCCACCTAACCATGTCATGAAGTATTTGGAGAATAAGCCGATTTGTACAGTTCGCATCAGGCGTTGGAGTGTGGTCGCTGCACTGCAGAGTCCAAAAGACATTGTCATTAATTATTAAAGACCGCCTGGCAATATAAAAGCTACCTTCTCTCTTTTCGTTTCTGCCACTTCCACTTGCCAACATCGTGATTTCAAGTCAAGCGTGGGGAACCGGTTTGACTCATATTGGGCAGTTTAACGAAGCGTTGATGTGAGATTGCGGGATGCCAGCCTTCTTTACTGCTTTCAGCTTTCGTCGTCGTTCTCTACCAGCGCGATTGGAGGGTCTTGGAGGGACTTGGATGGTTTCATGACATCTTGAATCATCGCTTCGGCCGTATGATTAAATACTTCCAGATTCACGACAATTGCTGTTCCCAGTTTAACATCTTGCCAAGGGAATGCATTCGCGTACTTAGCCAGTTTTTTCTGATGTTTGCGATATGATTGAGATGTGTAAAGAAGTGATCTAGGTTGTTCATATGTATATCTGCGGCTACAAAATGAGCATTTCAGGTATCGTCGACGTCTTCCTTTGGTAGCGAAGAGGATGTTGTGATTGCACTTTCTTGATGGGGAGAGAAGGTGTCTTCCGAAAAATCAAAGACGCATTTAGTGTTTCATAGAAATTTACCGCCAAGAATCACGCACCGGGTCAGTTCTAGACGTGTCATAAGTTCCACTATCTGGATTTCCTTGCCTACACTGACGCTTGATAATATTGTCCCTTCTCCCAACATCTTAATTCTTTCTGCTAAACGCAATATTTCAGCCGGACAAAAAACCAGGAAGGCCTAAAGATTTGCTTTTGATCTAGCCGTGCCAGCGTCAAAGTAGAATTTGCATGGGTGTCGTTTTATTTTGTCTGGAACTCGTATGAATGGATGGAAGCCATTTGAGAGCAAATAGGGCATGGAAAAGGAGAGCCCATCTGGTCTGATGACATAGCGCAAAGGGACACAATCGGAAGGTGTTGAACCTTACTGTCAGTTGGACATGTTTCTGGCGTCTCTTGGTTGGAAACGTGACCAGTCGGCTGAGGGAGTTGGTCTTTATGCTGCAGAGCTCCTCAATGATACAGGGCGGTCGAATTTCGTGTCTGAACTAGCTAATTGTCCTTTCATCGACCCTGTTTGAGGATGAGCCACGAAAGACTCATTTGACTAGGTGCCTAAAATTCAATCTGTACACCTTGTTACCCTCTCGCTTTTTTTTTGCGATGGAAAAGTCTCTGGCGAGAGTTTGCTCTTCCTGGCCAACAGTGAGTAGGAATGAAGTGTCGCAATACTCTTCCAGGTCGGTGTCGGGGGTGATGCTGGCGTTTATTGCAGCCACGGGAAGGTCTTGGGGAAGGATCCAGATTGTTTGAGTCATTCTATGTCGTCGAGGGTGGAGAAAAAAGCTAAAATGGGTGGTTTGAACCATTCTAAAGTTCATATCGACTTTGAAAGGAGGCACTTCCTCAGCGCCGCCACCGGTGTGGTGGACCCCTAGTTTAACCCTTCCTCTGGGGCCCTCCGATCCCTTCGAACGAATAGGCCGATTTGGTAAGGGTATGTTTAGTGAATAATCCTCAGCTTGTCTTAGTACAGGTTTATGAATATTCTGTGTTCGTGACTTTCTGTTTAAGCAACATATCTGCTACATATATGCTCCAAATAGAGTAAGGCTGAGAGCTCCTGGCATGGCCCGGAGACCAGCCTACTTGGAGGAGATACAAGGGCAGAGACGCGGAGCGGCTCCTCAACCAAAACCTGGTGTCAAACAACCAACGTATTACACTTAAGATCTATGATGCTCTTAATGAGAATGATAGGCGCTGATACTTAGTTCCTCTGTACACCTTCATTTGACTATACCTTTTTTAAGTGGCAAGAGATCAGGTCATATCAATCCTGTAATTGGGTGGACATTACTGCTATCATATTTCCTCAATTGAACTGACAATTGTTCAACTGTCTCCCTCTAGCCACCCTTTTCAATCCGAGCGACTGGAACCAAGGGTGGAAGAACTAAGCAACAAAAGCGCAGCAGTGAGTTTATCAGCTATGCGACTGCAAATTGCTTGTTTGGAGACGGAATTAAGCAAACGTAGCGTCTAGGACCTTCGCTTAAAGTCTTAATGGGCCAAATTGACATGGTAGAGCACAAATCGTTACGGTGACGTGGCATGGCACAGATGCTAGGCCACAGAATGGAAGTACGAGATAGGGATTAAAAGAAGTAATAAATGAACTGGACTTTTCTCCTATCGAGAGATTAAATGTGCTACTTTCTAGAACTTAATACTAGCAAATCGATCAAATTGTATTGGGTTTAACACTCTTTTGTAAGAAAATGAGGGATATTCAAGCATGAGTTGGATGCTCGACTTTACCACGTTTACGAAGCATCTACATGATTATCTGAATCGAGTGGAGTGGTCGAATGGAAACCTCTGTCAAATGTCCCCTCTTACGCTTGTAGGAGCACCAAAGGCAGTTCTTTAAAGAATAATGCAAAACTGGCACCACAATAACCCTTTCTAGAACCGGAACCATCCTCGATGCAACAAATTTGTCAAATTCCAGACCATGGGAGGTATCATAATCACTTACATTACCGCTAATTGTTTTTCCACTTTCCGCTATTCCCGTCGATGAACTCTAAAGTCATCTGCTAAGAAGACATTTTGGTGATGAAGAATTTCCAGGAAAAATGATTCCATATGCTCCTCCAAGGCGCATCTGCATTGAGAGGGAGAGAAAGAGATACTGCGTCACCTGCTGATCTTACTTCAATAGATGTTTCTCATTCTTTTAGGTAATTTAACAATCATATGATCGCATGTGATAGAAAATGAGTAGTTGAGAAATGGAAGTGGCAGGTTTCAAATTTTCGCTTCTTGTAAAAAGAATATTTGTTATTCGTCTTATGCATCACTAGAAAGAAGCGACCAACTCTAAAAAAGGGTGTCAAGAAGCTTTCTGAAGTAAGTCGGTCGCCAAGAGCAGTTTAAATGGGCCTCGGTATAGGCGCATTCTCAACTTGATAACAAGGGGCGTAAAACCCATCGTCATCCAGACAAGATATCTGTCGCCTCGGCAATGAATGCGTTTCTTTTTTTCCATGACTTCTCTTGTTTTTGTTTAAATTCTACATCCTATCGGCGACCTGAAGGACTTTGATTTTGTGGCCTCATTTTTTACAAGCAAAGCTTTCTGGTAGCGGTGGTGGTAGACGGAGCATGGAATTGCAGCAAGGCTCACACCGACGTCTTTAGAGGCGTTTGCAGTTTACAGAAATTGTTTTCAAACGCGTGAAACCAAATGTCCTGCAGAGACAAAACAGAAGGCAAGAGGCGTTTACATTTAAATTTACAGAAAAATTTACAACTCTAATTTATACGGCACCTACTTATGCTAAAAGATATTTGAGATGATTCAGCATCTGCAAATTGCTGAAATTCATCAAAAAATTCAAATAATTCCTTGCCACTGTTTACCGTAAATAAACAAGGTGCTTGCAATTATTTGTCATATTTAAACAAGGGTTGTTAACTAGGTGGCCAATAGTAGACGCTGGAGGGAGTGATGCCTTGAAGTGAGTAGAATTGGGGCAGTGAGGTCATTTTCCACCTCGTAAATCGTAACTCCTCGTCTGTCGGGTTCTACAGAGAAGTCCCGATTTGAGAGGCTTCTAGAGATTACAAAAAGCGAATAAGGCAATACCTCAATACATTTGAGTTGCGTATCCCTGCATGAAGTCAGCGTTTGACCTCATCAGATTTACCTGTCTAATGCGGCAATATTTTATTCAAGCAGAATGGCTAGACACAGTTCTTTTTCATACACTACTTCCCACCTTTACTGGGGCGGAACCTTAAAGGAAGTCTTGGGACGCTACAGCCACTACCTTCTACAGTGGGCTGGCTTACAAAACATACCAGTACTTATGAGCTCTACTCTATGTTTGACATACATACATACATGCATGCGCATATTACGCCCTCTTTCACCTTCACGAAACGCCCGATTATTATTAAACACGAAAGATATGAGATCTATATTTTGGTGTAGATCTTTCAGCAATGGTAATTTGACATGTTTATGGATCTCATTAGTAATTATTCTACAATAGCAGAAACACGGACTAAACAAATCATTTCTTTTTCGAGTTTTGAAAACTGAGGAATGGTGTTGTGGTGTAATTCAAACTGCTGGCTCTACAGTGTTTATTTGTCAATTTTATGTAAATAGTTATTTAAAAAAAATAATTTTTAATTAAACACTGCTTTAAAAAACCTTTTTGTTGTTTTAATGATTTATCAGAGCGTTTTAATTTTGTACTAAAGGAAGCGTATTGTTTGAAAAATGTGCCCGGGAATGGCGCCGTTGTTTGATTACAAACAGTTAGGGTACGAAATTAGTGATGCGGCAGGTCGGCACTTTGGGTCGAGCGGTTGGGCTTTAGTGTCAGTTTCGTCTTTTTCTTGGGTATCGCGTGTTCAATCTGCTGGTATCTGCTCTCCTGCACGAAGCCTGGCAGTTCCATTTAAGGCCCCATCCTCTTTATCCCTCTGGATACGAGTTGATTTTCTCATTTCTGTCAGGTTGGTAGGACGTAGAAGTGGTTAGCATAACCATGTATACATTTCGCTATTGATCTAGGCGTTTTGTCAGATCAAAAGTGCGGTCCCTGTTTGCCGGAGTTGGGGCCTTCAACAATCTTATGAATTGTCACGTGGGTGCTTTGGTTCTCTAAGCTCTGCAAAAATGTGAATTACGCGTGGTGCGACAAAAGGGTGTTTTTGGGATCCTAACATCTGTAGTCCAAATTTTTTGCTTTAGGTACGCCTTTATTTGTTGCTCTTGGGGAGTTTTTCTTGGTCGAGGACGAATAACGACTTGCCACAGGCTTGATATCTTCTGAGACTTCGTTTTGGCCAGTTCTCCAGACGGGAAAATTTTGATTTGTTGAATGGCGTCATCCAGCGTTGTGTTTTATTAATGTGACGACCGTAATGAGCAAATGTGGGTGTGTGTTCGAAGCCTCTCAGCAGTCACTGCCTTTGACAGATAGGTATGTTTACGTTTTGCCTTACCTGGTGTACTGGCCGACTTGAAGGTTAAGGGGTAGGGAGACGTAGGTCGACCGCCCACTTGCGGCCGACCTCTCGCTCCTGTTTTTTAATCGGCCAGATAACTATGCCTTTTTCTTTCCCTGCTTTGCAGTCGAAGCAGTGGTATACGCAGAGGCTACAATGTCTTTTAAAAGCTTCTTTTTTCTCTGTGCCTCACCCTTGGTCTGTGAGAGGTCAAAGACACTTGTGCCCCTGTGTTTTTTTCTGATTATTAAGCAGTTACTGCTGGACTGGTGAGTAGCACATATCGCTGGTTTTCATGACTTCAATGAGACAATTATCCGCAAACGCGGGTAAAAATTTTGTGTATGAGCTGTACCTTAAATTCATTATTAGAATGGTATTAGACTAGAATAACCTTGGGGTGCTAATTTTCAATGCGTTTTATGCAGAATTAAACTTACGGTGCAGCAAATATTGGTGGCAAATGTGCGAATTCCATTTCAATGTAAGCGTTTTCAAAAGTGGCTTAAATTAAGTAGTCCAGGTTTGTTTTTGTTGCTCTTATTTGGGTTGCATACATATGGTTTTATGTGTTTTCACTTTTGCTGTTAGACAACCACTGGCGAATCTGAGTCCATATGCTAGGTGGTAAACTCGAGTAAACGGGGAACTTTCACTCCAGAAAAGAGTCGTCTATCAACGTTTAAGTGAAGTCGGACCGATGTTAAGGTTTCTTGTTGGCTTGTTTTCCCCATATTTTGTCTTCTTGCAAAGCAGTATTTACGATATAGTATGAATATATGTTGTTTTAGTTTTGCGCTTTAGTGCCCAAAATGACGAGGACCTTTGTGGATGCCGCTGACTGTAATGTCTGTTTTGCCCGTTGGATTTGCGGGCTAAAAGTTCCTTGTTTTCACCCAAGTATAGATTTATTCTCTCAACAAGCGTCGTGACTCGTGTTGCTTGGGGTTGAATGTCGGTATCGCCGGGTAGAAATAGCAACCTGCGAAGAGTTTCTCAATTTGCTTGATTTTAGCATCCCAAGTAGTTTAAAATAGTTTTGGGAGTTTGTGATAATTGACTAAGGAATCTGTCATTTTCGAGGTCCACGATTGCAGTTCATCACACGCTTCTTGGGATCTCACAAACATAGGGCGGACAGCGAACTTTGAGATGGTTTAAAACCAGCCAGTAATGCATTAACTCACCTAACTAGCGGCGGGATAAAAGAGCCATTTCTCATCACCACTCAGTAGGTCAGCAAACAATCCTTCCACAATAGCACATTTTCATGGCGAAGTAATGCACTAAAAATTGGCCTGTCAGCCACTGTTAAGACATTGCGAATCCCACCTGTTAAGTGGCTTCGATGATTGCTTAGTTTCGGTGGAACCTTGGAGAAGTCTAGATTAAACATTCCGCCTTCCCTGTCTAATGAATTGAACGACATCGTCCTCACCACCAGTGCCACGATCAGGCGACCACTGATGCTTCTTGTCCTGGTGGTGAATACAGAGATGCCGATAGGGACAGAGGCAGTCGGAGTATATTTTGCTGTCCGTCTGTCTCAAGTTCCACTTCCATCAGACTGTGCAATCCTCCTAATGCGCGATTCCTGTATTGCATAGTAGCTATTTGGTTGGCTGTCAGAATGAGTGGATTTCGTTCGAACCGTCCACGCCAAAACACCACCAACAAAACTGTGAACCACCCAGTGAGAACATTTTATTGACCACTATGTCTTCTTCTTCACAGCGGTAGCATCCGCGGCGAGGAGTTTTGTCGGGCTACGTATTGTGGCATTGGTGCTGGCAGTAGTGAGGTGGTTCGCTTCACTTAGAGTGATGACATAGAATGAATGTACACTCATTCCACAAAAGTGGGCAAAAAATTCTGTTTAAATGAGTCCTTCTTTTTCTTGTTCATTTTAAATCAAGCCAACTTAAGGCAATTGCACCGGAACTAGCTAAAAACCTTCCCTTGACACCATGCAAATGTTCCTAATCGTGACACTTACTGAGGACGCAGAGACCAACCTCGTTCTATGCCTCATTTGTCCTGATTCAGTGAGTATTTTTTTTTGGCGCATTTCTCAGCAAATGTAGGATTATAAAAATCTTCCCCTCATCTGCCGTCCATGTAATTGGGCTGATTAAATGGGAGGGGCCAGGGGCAGCTATCTGTTGAAAGCACCCAGAGGCATCCGCACAGCTCTCTGCAATGCTGTTAGATGTAATTAACGCAGTGTCGATTTTCAAACGACTTACATGACAGGAAACCCTCATTTGAGCAACTAATTATCCTCTGATTTTCTGTTCTTTTTGTGCTACATTTATCTCCACCAATGTGAGCAGAAGGCCAATATTTTTTTCAATCTACGGATAGTGCTTATGGAAGACTAGCCGGTTGCAGCCACTTCCGTAAAGTCACAGGAGACATTATCACGGTATGAAATGTTTTAGGTTTATCGCATTCCACCCAGTTTGTGGATGGAAGTAGTGAGTTCTGCGCTGCGAAATAAGCCTTGGCACTCTACATTTGATGCAATAAAGTGTATTGTTGACGCCATGGCAAATGTCGCCAACCTTTGTTCCCCAATATTCTTTACTCTCGACGCCGCTATGGAGGCAACGACAACCAACAGAGGTCGTACGCATTGCACCATTTGTTCCATGAAATCTGTGGCGTCTTACTAACAAATTGCAGATGTACACCATCTTGATGGATGTCTTTCAGTGGGCAGTGGTAGGTACCCTTGTATGAGGTACCCATTTGATTGACCAAAGCTAAGTGGGGCGGTTTGAAAGTGCCAAGGTACCACCTACTATCCAAGCATATTTGCTTCTTTACTGATCAGGATCAAAAATATCCGTCCACCATCCGCTCAATGGTTACCGTTTGCCAACCCATTCTTTGCCACAGGCAACTTAATCAGCACCTTTGATGATCTTGAAGGTACTATCCATGTTCCGACCATTTCGACTTGATTTCGATGGATGGTTTGGCGTCTCAGTCAATTGGATGAGATTTATGTCATGGTGGGTGTCGTCGCTAGCAATGCCTAATAGCCGACCAACACCAAATTGCACAACCTGACAACGCTGATGGCATCGCCTTTCACCTAACTGCACTCCTGTCAATTGGACTTAAGATATTTATGCACAAACTAACTCTATCTGTGTGTCCGTCTGTCGCTGTCTGTCCCTTTTTGCATCCATGACACAAAGCTTCTCTTCATTCAAGGTCGAGCTTTAAGTCATTCGAACTTTCCCGTTCCACCTCAAACCTTTTAAAGACTGCCAAAATTGTAAACAAGCGTGTCCTCAGTCCGCAACCCAGCAATTTCTTTTGGCGCCATCCAGAAGGCGCTCGCTAAACGTACTTTAAACAAGGGATATCGCCCTCAAAATGTTGCACTAGTTTGTTTAGCTTTAAGCCAACTTGCTCAGAAGTATATTTTCGCCGTTTTTTTGACATTACTTAGTGGCCGTTTTGGAATTTCTTCCACCGAAAGTTAAAGTGTTCACTCGTGCATTTCTACCGTAAGATGGTCGAACTTTGAACAGACATTGGGTGCCTGTTTCTGACCACGCAGTTCTTCCTCTTGTTTGCCGATTCAACGCTTCTCGATATCCTTACGAATCTGACAATGACGGTGGGGAGTTAGGGTCAATGCTTCAGTGCTACTTAAGCGAGAAAATAAGCGTCTGCTCTTCGTACTTTGGATGAGGAAAATTAAAGCAGTAAAGGGGAGTTGCTACTAGTTAATGAGGATCCTATTGTTGTCGCCTTGCAAGTGACTGTTATTGTTAATGCGTGCTGATTAAGTTGCCTGTGGCAAAGAATG
>MIEF01012386.1:0-81689 GCA_001870725.1 Taenia solium | reverse complement strand
CCACTGTAAGTTTTGCCTCCCTTATCCACCCTCTTTATAGATAAGTTATTGATGTCAAAATAATCTATCTGATTTTTTTTATTAGGGCCATAGGTGTCGGCTGCTGAAGTGGTCATGAAACATGCAGCTGCGTTAGGGTATTCTTCACGATGTAATCCTATGATCCCGAAAGTCTGGATTCGACCTGACAGATCCTTGTACCTACTAAACTGATAAGGAATGAAACCATGTATTTTTTTGCCCTTTTGGTTCACCGACTGAATATTTGGAGCAAGATTATCTTGTAAGAACAGATTCTGATCAAATATCCTTAAGGAGTTGCATTCGCCAACGCCTTGTCCAGGCCGCATGAGCGAACGGAATCTTCATGCAAGGAGACATCAGTGACTGGAGCCTAGATAGTTATTAGTGGAATGGTCTGGCGAATTTGTAAGCATACAAAAGTTCGGTAAGTATCTTGGCTATCAGCGCACGCGTAATATGCGGATGAGGTGTCCGAATTGTGGAGTTAGGTAGACTAAACGGCAGATCTTAGAAATGTTATTGGCTACCTTGCTTTCCTCCTCATTTCACCATTTATTCACTCTACATGGTTTTATTTGTCCTTATAGTAAATTGCCGCTTTGGCCAACCATAAGCTGTTAAAACCTCCATTAGTGTAGAATCCCATTCTTTCTCCTATACGTTACGGGGAAACTTGGGCTTTGATGCATCTTTACCTGACTGTGATTGGGTAGCGTTGCTCACTTTCTATTGGGCTTAGTTCCACCCATCTACCTCTGTCTTGATTGGTGTGCCTGAAGGTCGTCAGTTGATTGGTGCATAGAGAGGTCTAACTATTGCAGGTTTGCTGACACTGATGGCGGTTGTTTCGTCCTGCTACCCAATCAATCAGACTCTTTAACTCTAGTCTTTTAAGACAGGCCAATTCTTATGTTTCATTTTAACACTTGTCGCTTTCAAACAGAATCAAATTCAGAAACAATGCGTAGGGGAAATTGTGGTAGGAAAAACTACTTCCTAGCTTGTGCAGAGTGGGTAAAAGGGGCACAAATTCATCTCACGTACGCTTGAATAAAATCAGAAAAGGAGAAAACTTGATTATTTTTAAAAAGCTCATTTAGGAACGCCATGGGCTTCGTACGGTTTGCATTAGCATTCGTGCATTTTCCAGTAACGAAATTCTCTTGAACATATTATCTAGGGACGATAAAGAATATCGGATGACCGCGCAGCCTCAATGGTCTTTCCCAAGCTACACTGGCCATTCTGATTATTAATAAGTGATATGTTACAGGCAGAATGCAATGGACGCCCACCTCTCTATCCACGCGAAATTAAGACACAATGGAAGAACAATCGTCGACACACTTGCTGTGAAGCATGTAATTTAAGTGGCTTCAACCGAGTCACAGTCTCAAGAGATGACGCCACAGAAGATCAGAACTTCTCTGACGAAGACCAGAGTTAAAAATAATTATTGATATAAATCCGTCTTTTTATTTAGCCTTTGGATGCAAACATCAGTGGTGGATTTTGAAACAGTTCATCGAAAAAGAGGGTCACGAACCTCTTTAACAACCTTCCCACTAAGGGTCCATTCTCTCGTCAAGCCGGCGGAAGTTCCTCTGCCTCATCGTTCTCTCCAATGACTGCTGAAATGTGCGCCGAGTAGCTTTTCGTTTATGTGTCTGCTCTCGTTTTAAAATTAAACTTTGCCATTAAAGTTCCCTCCTAATTTTATTTTAGTAGCCTAGAATTTTCCGTTTGAATTGACGGGTGACGATTCCTCTAAGTGAGACGTGTCTAGCGTCACTCAGAGCGAACTCAAGTTGGTAATTTCAGCATTGTCCCTATCCCTTCCACTTCAACAGTGAAATGGTTATGTTGTGGCATCTTGGTCCATGCTATCAGCTAGAAGAGATTGTTTGCCTTCTTGTTCATGAAGTCATTTTTTACTTTGCTTGACTGAGAGTCGCAACGATTTGCTTTGTTCAGGTCGTGGTGATTCAAAACAATGTCATTCAGGGGGTTGCAGCCAGAGTTGTAATGACTGGAGGCATTTGACAACTCGCTAGAATTAAGAAAAACACAACAAAAAATGACGAATCATTTTTGACTTCTTTGTCCCACCTCCATGGCGATGCTTTCCTGTCATTGATACTATCTAATTTTTCACGCCCAAAAATCTGATGCGAAATGTTGTTGCACGCAACGGTCGTACCAACTTGGAGTCGGATTGTTCCCCTGATTCTCCTTCAACCATCAGGCACGGGAAAAAGGGGTAAATTAACACATTTCTTTGGTAGTTCTGTTCGTATCATAACAACACCGTGTGTGGAGGCCGGAGTGATGATGAGGTCTGTTACGCCATCTTGCTAGTCATATTAGAGTTGATGCCATTCAACAATTGCCGGGGTGCAGAAGTTACGTGATCAGAGGCAACGTTGGCATTTTGTTCTGGCATTGAAATAAACTCCTCTTCTTCGGGAGTTCTTAGCTGAACTATTCGATGGGTATCGAGGTGGGCGAAACATTGTTTAGGGTAACTCATAAAACTGATGGAGGAACTCAGACCTTATCCTGTTGTCGTCCACTTTCGGTGAGTGCGTTCCCTTTCCAGTCCCACATCTCACCCCTCAAAGACGTCAATTAATTAATCATCCAAATGCAACTTGTGACGTGTGCAGCCTTGAAGTGGCAATTTAGCACACCACTAATTTCACCGCATTAGTCAGCCAATTTTACAGGTCTTTGGAGGATTCCAACTAATAATCTCACCTTCTAATGCTCTCCCATAGGCTCATCTAGCTCACTGAGGTTGGAAAAATCTACCCCTGAAATACCCATAATCATTAACCTGTCATTTATTTTGCTTGTGGAGTCGCCATCACATCAACATGTGGGTGCCGTACTGCTTAATTCTTTTTCTTGGTAAAAAAAGACAATAAAATAAGGCTCGAATTTCGCATTTATGATGAAATTTTCTACTCGATCGTGGCATTGGATGTGGGAGTAGAAAGGGCTTGAGGTTTATGCCCATTTAATGGTGCTGTTTTATGCGCCTAGAGGACAACAGACCCTCAGAGGAATTTGCTATCGAGTGGCATTTAGTGAACCCTAAAATCACAGGAATTACAATCCTTGTATAGCCTGCTTTAGAAGCCTGCAGTCTTAGAGATTGTGCCTCCAGTTGCAACGGCATGACTCATTGGTGTATACTGGATGCCCTCGTAAGGACAGGCCCTCTACGAATGCTACCTGACCGCAGGTGCTAGCTTCAGATCAACATCAATAGCTGGTAGACGCATTTGTTAGCAAACATGTCTGAGAACCATGTGTTAGAGTGGACCTCGGCGCAAAACCTACCACTCCATTTAGTACTGCCGCAGTGAATCTCAAAACCACGTGAACTAACATTTTCGGCTTTGATTTGAACATGTTTACATTGGTTTGTTTTTAAATCTTTTTTTTTTGAAGTATTTTCTGCCTCAGAACAAATGAGCAGTCACAGGGGCAATGAGAAGATGGTGGTAATTACATCATCATGGTTCGCGCGACGTGGCTAGGCGAGGACACGTGCAGTGAACTGAACTTGACCCCACGGCAAAAGAAGACACGCAAAACATACCTTCTCTGCTCTGGGTATTTAAACGGTTGAAGTGAGTGAGAGAGGAGGTGAAACAGGACTTGTAACCCATGGATCGGAAGATTGTGTACATTATTTTGGCTCTTGCAGCGGCGTTTTTGTTCTTCTTCGCCATCGGTTTTGATGGCTGGGGCTGTGGAGGCAGCATCCTGGGTAGCAACTGCCTCCGCTTCAATTTCAACGAGGTGACAGGTGCTCTCCTCTTAACAGCCGGTTTGGTTGTTCTCATCGCAGGCATCATTCTTATCATCATAATTTTCCGCGACTTCTCCTGGAGCGTAATAGTCGCCTCTGTATTGGCAGTCATCTCTGCCATTCTCTCCATAGCTGGCGTCTTCTACTATGTGGACGTGCACCGAACTTGGTCGCCTTTTATTGCAACCGCAGCGATGACACTGACAGTTGCTCTGTCTGTCATTCTTATCTTCGACTTGATAACCAAACATTGAAGTACTCAATGGCTCCCTCATCTCTGCCTTGCCTTCTCTCGTTTAATCGTCTCGGCGATCAAATCTTCTCACAAGTCAACATGCCTTTTTGAAGTTGTTAAATGAAAGACTTCTAAATATTATTTTGAACTTGTATGCCTTCACTATGTCAAGCAATCACTTGGATATTATTAACTTTTTCACTTTTTCGTTGTACCTTCATCACTTTGGTCTTCCAGACTTATGTAAAGTAAGTGAAGGTTAATAATTAAAGTTGACTTTCACCCGGCAAATACTTAATTGTCATACTCATCTAAATTGATCAAATTTTTAAATGCTTTCTTGCTGTTGTACTTCTCTAAGTGCACACACATTTGCATACAACATCCACTCAAAGTCACAAGGTCATTGCACTACTTCCAAGGATCTGGAAACTGTAAAATAAGGGGCTTGGTTTTATGCTTACCTATGGTGACTGGTGGGGTAGTAAGTCTGCGTAAGGGTAAGTAGGTTGCGGGTGGATCGAAAAGATGATCATTTATGGCGACATCAAAGCAGGGACTTAGGTCGATAGATAGGCAGAGAGGGAGGGAGGGAGGGAAACAAGTAGGCAGGCGGGTGATTCACTAACATAGTCCTCTCCGATTTGATCGGAGAGGGCTACCAAGGCCTAGTGAGCTAATAAAGTGGGTGGTAAAAAGGCAAAACATTCTGCAATAGTGAACACGGGAGCTCATAAAATGATGTGAAGAGTTTGTTTATGCTCCCGATGACCCATGCAATTAAATGGGTGAGTCATTGGGTAAGTAAGTGAGCATAACCGATCACGTCAGGGTAGCCAGATCGCCTAGTACATCTGTCCTCCTTACTGCTTCAAATCTACTCATAAACTAGGCTTTGTCCACAAATATAGGATCCCCTCGTCCATCTCGGCATGAAAGATTATGTCTTTCCCCTGGCAACCGACTTATGCTTTTACAAGGCAGTTTCTACCTAACTCATTGCTGAGTCTCATGCAGTATGGTGATTGTATTCCGCTAAGGAGTTATCCGTTTTGGGTTAACAATAAGCCTCTCTGGGTACCTAAGAAACTGCTGCTTAGACTGTCAAGCAGTTTTACTCTCGGAAATTACCATTACTTTTACTATCCACTTGAAAATCTGGACATTATACAGCATTGGATCCCAGTGACAGCTCTTCCTTAGCACGATTATCAAGGTTTGGTATTAAGAGTTCGTATTCCAGTAAGGCGAAAAAGCCTGCCTAAAATAATGAGTTTCGGAATTTCGTGTGGCTTGAATGTCAATCAGAAGTGAATGCATTAACCCCTAGATATTCCTTGCCAATTTGTGCATGAAGGAGTGATGATGGTTGTTAGCGAAACCTAATAAACGAGATAGCCAGATGAAGAAATAGTGCAACGATTTTGGTGGGGATAGATTACCAGTAGATCACCGCGGCATTTGTTGACGTGTTGGCAGACCTCCTTCTTCCATCCCCCACAAGGAAAAGCTGATTTGGCCGTCATCAGGACTAGGCGACTTCAAGGCAAGTCTTACTAGGTGACTTTTCACTTTTTTTTCTGCCAAGATCCTCCTTACCCAAACTTCACAATTACTTCAGATAATAGAAAGAGCAGTTTCCTTTGTCCCTTCAATTAATTAATTACACTTAGGCAAGAGGGAGGGAGGAGAAGGTAGGAAGGAGGGAAACGAGAGCCCGAAAAGGATAAATTTTTCCCCTGCATGGAAAACCTCATGGATAATCCACTCTTCCGACAATAGCCAGTCGTCGAATTAAGCTTAATTATTTTCCAGCGATATTTGGTTGTTTCTAAGGGAAAAGAAAAGAGACACATTCCATACTCACTCCTCCCATCTATTAAAAATATTTGAAGAGGAAAAAAAAGGTTATCAAAATGTATTTTTTGCTTCTTGAGAAACACAATATGGGGTGCAGTGAATGAGTCAAAGGAAAAGGACACTTCATTGTCATTGGCTGCAAGCAAGGAAGCTTGATTAGTGGCAAAAGTGTTTCGAATCATTCACAATTGAGAAGACTAACCAAAGTGGGGATGAGAGGGCAGGAGAAGGGGACAGGGTATAGAAGTGCAAAAAAGGTGAGATGGAAGTTCACTAGAAGGAGCTAAAATGAAGTGAGGATTTGAGTAAGGTCATTAAGAGGTGATCCAACTGTTCACATATAGAAGGTGATAAGATCGAACAGAAGAATGGCTGCCAACGCGACGGTGAGTGACATCGCTGTGGTAGCAATAAATGGGGACCAGAGGTTCCGACTATTTAAGTAGTAAAATACCCCCGCGATGGCAATGATAGAAGCGATGGTAGCAGCCACAGTAGAGGCAATCTCAGTCCAGCTGCTTCCATTAGTCACAACGAGGATGAGGAAGATGGCAGCTAGGAGGATAATTAGACCAGCGGTGAGGAGGAGAGCACCGGTTATTTCATGCACCTTCAGGTTAATACACTTTGGTCCGAGAATGCTGTCTCCGCAACCCCAGCCGTTGTAGCCTATTGCCACAAAGAAGAGGATAGCTGCTGCCAGAGCCACAAAAACGTAACCCAGCCTACGATCCATGTGTGCGTGCGTGTACCTTAGAGAGTTTCCCCTGTGGAGCTGCAATTACTCCCTTCAGTTTTATACCTACAATCAATCACGCGTCTTAGCTACAATTGGTTTCGATGACTTCTGTGGGGCAATCCCACGCAAATAAATTTTATGAATGATGAGAGAGAAGCGACCTCACTTTGATCGAATCACATGCTAACAAAACAGAAGGACATTTTAAACAACACAATCGACTGGAGGGTTGGAGATTGTAAGCACTAAAAGTCCGGTTGGCACTTGACAGCCACTCGAAACTAGGTTGCTGCAACTATGAGCGTCCTCTTCATGCAATTCCCTGTATTAAAGGAGGGGCAGAATGAAGATTTAAAAAGGCAGAAGGTGCCTGATAAGAGTTGTGGTGCAAGAGAGAGAAGCTCAGCCATTCTCTTCACTAGGCTGAAGAGATCTCAAAAAACGAAAGGCATAAGCATCAGCGCTGTCAGATTCAAGGTCCAATTTAACTGACAACGGAAAGTGGGTTGCTTGAAAGCCATGAGTATTGGCACAATTAACCATAGGATTAGTAAAAGTTAATGAACTGGGGCCTATGTAAAAAGCCTCGATGGAGAAGTGACGCTGATTGATAGGCAGTAGCGCAGGTTCTCCTACCAAACCAATAAAGTTAAAGTCAGGTGATGCCCTACCACTATAAAATGAAAGAACTGAGCCCTGTTGACATGCCTAACAGTCGACACTGGGTGACAAGAAATGGATCGCCGAATTGCCTACATTATCATTGCGTTGTTAGCAGCTCTCCTCTTCTTCTTGGCGATCGGCTACAATGGATGGGCATGTGGAGATAGCATTCTCGGACCAAACTGCATCAAACACAAGGTGAATGAAACGACCGGTGCCCTCCTCCTCACCGCTGGTCTGCTCATCCTCATCGCGGGCATCTTCCTCATTGTCCTCGTGGTCACAGAGACCAGTTGGAGTGAGATAGCCTCTGCTGTCATTGCTACCGTGGCCGCAATTCTGGCAATCGCCGGAGTCTTCTACTACCTGGATCACATGAGAATTTGGTCACCCTTCATTGCCACCATTGCCATGTCACTGTCTGTGGCGTTGGCGGCCATTCTTCTGTTCGATCTCATCACTGGCAGTGGGTAGATCGAGTCCTCGCACCTTTCAGCATTCCCATTTCCTAACCTTCCAGTATGTCTAAATCCTCCATTCTTTACGTTTCTTTTTGTTTTGAAAACGATCACTAGGCCAAGCTACTGATTGCATTAGCGCCTTACAGGCACCTAGTCGTTACTTCAGTCCAAAAGGGTACTGTTAAATTGCATAGACACTTCGAATGCATGTGTTTTCATTTCCACAGAACGTTGGTTGAATGAGTGACATCATTGACAGAGGATATATTCAAGGGATTTGAGATTATACTGGCAGAGCAGCTCACACAGCAAGGTAAAAAATGCAGCATTCAAGTGAGTGTCACGAAATGGAGTTGCGTAATATTTCACAATGTGTAAGACGAGCTATAAGGGATGATGCAACATTTGGTCTGCCTTCCATGTCGGGTGAGGAGGTGAAGGGTGAGGTAACGGATCCCGTTAGACTAATAATCATAAAATACCCATAAATGGAAGATGACTGTCTGTAAGGGGGACGATTAGAAATCCACACTACCTTAGAAGGCATCGCCATTGATGGACCAAAAGGGCACTTCGTTATCTATCCCGAAACGATCAAGTTACTAGTCATGCTAAAGAATCACGCATCACTCTGCGTGCTCCAAGTGTGTGGGCGGGTGGGTTCCGAAGGGGTTTAGCGTTATTTGCTCACCTCAAGATCAGGATGATCTCGACTACTTCTTCCCCAACCACCCCGTTTTGGGGAGATAGCTTAACTTTGAAGAACAGTAACTTCACTTTGGTTATTGATCAGATCGAGATGTCTAGATGAGGTGTGTTGTTGAGGTCGTGGGCAAGGGTGATAGAGAGAGTTCTTAGCCGCACTGACAATTGCTTCGATTTATGGGCCTCTAAAACGCCTCCGTAGGTATGTACTAAGTTACTTACTTGCCTACCTGTGCACCTTTTAAATTGCCTATTCAGCTAGTTAATCAAGCAATTGTGGGTTCGGTGCATTGGGAGGGTGATAGCTCTGGCATACACCAAAGAGTTCCTTAACATGTGATATCGAGATTATTTTAATGGTGGAGGACAATCCACTTGATCTGCCAGAGTGGTACTACTCGCTACCACCCCACCACTAGCACATCCGGCACGGTACAACAATGCCAATGAGAAATAGAACACATTTAATCAACCTTAAACAAAAGGAGAATATGGATGGCAATTAGGTCTGGTAGAGATGACAGAACGATCAGTAGTCAGTCGTCAAGCTACAGGCCAAGGCCATTGTAATGATCACTGAACTGCGTTGATGCCTATATAGATCTACTAGCAAATCCACTGTGGCAGGATTTATCTCCAGAGTAGATGATGGAGGTTGAACTGAGGAATACCGACAAGAGCATGACACAGTCCACTCTCCTTCCATGCATCCCCATTGGAAAACATAGAGCGTGGAGGGTTGAGGCACCACAGCCTCACCATATGCATTTACCAGATATTGGGAAACTTTAATCGCATTCCTTTGTGTCACGCCACTAGCACGTGCTTCATCATCCGTCTGGGAGCATTCAACGCATTACTGCCCACACAAACTCAACCCTGATGTTTAAAGTTAGTCACAAGCCTATTAATCAAAATTGACATTCTGCTTTTCTGTAAGGTTTCATAACGCATCTACTTTGTGCCTCATTCTCAAATATTCTAATAAAAATCTAAAACTTCACAAATCAATGAGTTTTTCTAGGCGTGATGATGCACCTTATTAGTACGCCACTTCCAACACGTTCTCCTAACTCATGCACTGCGGTCATTTACCTCAAGGCCACTCCAAGAGAAGTAAACAAGGCATGGAATTAAACTTCCTCCTCTCGTGACATGGATTTCAACCCACCAGGAAGTGATGCCAAATACACCTGTGCAGAGCCCTTGGTGAAGGAAACAGCTCACTCTGTACCACTAATCACCTCACCGGAAGCACTATCAAGTGTCACCCTGTCTGGTTGGTTCTTTACTCGTCATAATTTGGTTGAGATAGGGGTCAACAGAATTGATAAAAGACAAGAAAGCTTTATCGCATAGAAATACACACCAACAAAATGAAAAAAACAGTAAAGTAAACAACACAACCGATTGATGGGTCGTAGTCCAGGCATTACAATCTCAACTAGTACTTGACAGCCACTCAGAGCTTCGTGACTGCAGATGTGAGCAAATTTAATGAAGTGGAAGGAAATGAGTAGAGATATGTCCTGTATCCCACCTCATGTCGCACTAGAGTAGAGAGATGAAACGAATTTGACTAGTGAATGTTGAAAGGAAGAGGTTGCACCAAAGTAGGCAAAACGAGGGAAAAAGAGAGAGGCAGATAAGCTCTCTTCCCGAGCTAGAGAGTTTCTGGTCGGTGGTTTTGGATGTCGCAATATCAACAACCTGAAGGAATAAACACTAAAACTGTCACTTCTAAGACCAACTTTGACTGCCAACAACATCACGTGAGCTGATTGATAGTCGTGAGTGATGCCACAATTAACCAAAAGAATAATAAAAGTTAAGTGAATTATGGGTATGTGCAATGCTACGAGACAAAATTAAAGCAAATTTGATGCTCTGTAGCGCAGGTAGGCCCCTTTCCTAATGAACCAGTAAAAACGGAGACAGGCGGTGCCTTGCTCTCATAAAAGGTAAGCAATGAGGCCCAATGACATATCAACAGAGCTGAGTCTACAAGGTGACACCGGGTGACAAGAAATGGATCGCCGAATTGCCTACATTATCATTGCGTTGTTAGCAGCTCTCCTCTTCTTCTTGGCGATCGGCTACAATGGATGGGCATGTGGAGATAGCATTCTCGGACCAAACTGCATCAAACACAAGGTGAATGAAACGACCGGTGCCCTCCTCCTCACCGCTGGTCTGCTCATCCTCATCGCGGGCATCTTCCTCATTGTCCTCGTGGTCACAGAGACCAGTTGGAGTGAGATAGCCTCTGCTGTCATTGCTACCGTGGCCGCAATTCTGGCAATCGCCGGAGTCTTCTACTACCTGGATCACATGAGAATTTGGTCACCCTTCATTGCCACCATCGCCATGTCACTGTCTGTGGCGTTGGCGGCCATTCTTCTGTTCGATCTCATCACTGGCAGTGGGTAGATCGAGTCCTCGCACCTTTCAACATTTTCAATAGAGCTATCTGCATAAATAAATCATGCATTTTTTCTGCATTTTCTTTCACCCGAAAGCGGTCAAAAAGCAAGAGATTGTAGGTAGCGAAAGGCAATCGAATTATAAGTGGCTTGGCTTTACAGAATCGGTTCTACATCTGAAAAGGTTTGTGCTGTAGTGGCTGTTGGATACGGAGATAAGAAGAATGTCCACAGAAAATCGCTTAAGCAGGTGCCATGATTGACAGATAATTCAAACACATCCTATTTACAAATCAAGCTTAAATTTCTCATTTTCTTCTCCTTTTTCCTTTTAAAGGATTTGAAGCAACTCCTAAAAAGTGTTGAACTACAATTAAGAGATGTTTGTGTTCGTGGTGGCAGTTCAGCACACATAGAATGTCGAAAAGCGGAGCTTCAAGGATGAGGGATAAGATTTTAATTTTAAATTTGCCAATTAAAGGGCTTGGCATAACATTTTGCGGTGCTGAAGATGTACTGTAAGCCAATTCGTTTGCCGTCCACATCAGATGGGGAGGTGAGAAGCAAGGTGATGCTCCGACCAGACGAATGCTTGTCACAAACTCACATACGGAAGATAATGTTCTGCAAGAAGAAGGAAAAGTTATTCCCAGTTTGGAAGGCAACTCCTTTGCGGAAACAAAAACAGTTCTTTGGCTGTCCAAAAACAATTTGCTCACAGGCCCTGTGGAAGAGCCACGCATCGCTCCACCATCATGAGACTGGGATTGCTCCAAGTGTGTGATCACCTCGAAATTAAAGTGTGAAGGCAACTATGCTCTGGGTTCGAATGAGATGGAGTTGGGTGAAGTGCTTGAGGGAAGAGAAGTAAAATGGATGTCAAGGGCTGGGCTAAACCCCCTTGATAATTTGACAAGTGCCCAGATTTATTGGCCCCAAAACATCTCTCCAGGTATGGCCTACCTGTCCACCTCAATACCTACGCGCCTACCTTACCTACATAGATAGTAAATAAAAACTTGTGTGAGCTTGATGTGATAAGAGGGTGACAGTTCTGGCATACATCAAAGACTACCATGGCATGTGACCATTCGACTGTGTTAATGGCGGAAGACTTGCTACTTAAATGGCAAATCGCTACTACTCACTATTAACTGTCAATAGCATATTCGTCACAGTCATGTAGTGCTCCCTTCACCTTAACCAAAACAAGACAATTAAAGGCCAGTCGATTAGCAGCAGTCAGCAGTTGACTGTTAGCAGTCAGTCGTCAAAAATATACAACAACCACAGAAATGCTCACTCTTCCACACTAATACCTTCATAGGCTTGCAACCAATTTTACTTTCTCCGCATCCATGCCCGTAGTAGGTGATGGGGACTAAGATGAGGAATACTGACAGGAGCGTGACACAGTCCACTCTCTTTCCATCAGGAGAATTCACTCGCATTCCTTTACGTCATGCCACTACCACGTGCTTCCTTTATCCGCCTGGAAGCACTCGACGCATCACCTCCCACATAAAAAAACCAATCATAATTAACATTCTGCTTTTATGCAAGGTCTTATGGCGGTTCCTCCTTATGTCTTATTCCTATACTCTCTGATGTAAACCTGACACTTCATACACTGATGAGCTTCCCAGTATGTACTTTGATAATAATTTAATGCTAATGAATCTCTTAAACTCAAGGTCACTCCAGGGGACAAACAAATGGTGTTTGGGATGAAACACTCTCCTCTCCTTGCATGGCAAGGATGCAGCGATACCATGCATACGTGCCCCAGGCTCCCTTGTGGGCGTCGTAACTACGGTACCGCTGTCTTCGTGCCCTTCCACAATCCCCATCGGATCGAAACGCATCATTTCCTCTCTGGTTGGTAGCAGAAATTGGGTCACGGGAACGATTGGGGAGCCAAGAGTTGAGTCCCTAAATAAACTACTCATTGACCTATTCAGCTGAAGAAATAGCGCTTTCAGCTACTTATTTAATTCACTGGTGGCTTTAACAAATGGATTCCTTTCCGGTTGAATTTTGCTTTTTATTTTGATTAGAACATGGCCAAATAGCGGTAGCTGAACAGAAGAGGCCCTTATCTGCATTGAATAACCCACCGACAAAGCAAAGTACAATAGAATCGAAGCAATCTGCTGGTACATCGAAAAGCGTGGCGACCGGAAACAAGGATGGTATTTGACAATTACTTCAACCTTTGTTGCAACAAGGATGAGAAGCTCTTGTGAAGGCAAAACAACTGCTGAAGAGAAAGGGATAAACAAAATCCGTTATATAGTTCACAGCATCAAAGTCCGGGCAGTAAAAGTATTTATGACGATCGTCAAGCCTAAAAGATGACAACTATGACATCCAGTGACACTATTCCAGTTAATAAGTGGTCAGAAATACAGCATGGCAAGAGTGAGAGGCAGGTACTATCCTCCTCATTTCACTCTAAACGTTGATCCCTTTAGTTGGTGCCTTTGAGTGAGGTCATCACAATTAGCCTGACTGCATCGACATTATTGCTGCCAGAATCAAAGCCAACTTTAAAATGACAACAACATTGTGTGGGTTGTTTGGTAGGTGAGTAGCGCGACAGTTGATCATGGGAATGGTTAAAACCAAGTGAATTTTGGGTATGTTTCAACGTCTTAAGTAAAAGATGGTGGTAGTTAGTAATTTAAGTCGTCAACTTCACTAGTTGCTTCAGCGACTGAGAGCCACCTGGCTGATTCTGCATTCCAATTGGTTAGTTATGGCGTTGGCTGTACTTACGCCTCCACAGAACGTGGGATTAATGGAAGTCATAAATCTGAATTTTAAAGTGGAAAAGAAATGAGCACAGTTGATAAGAGCATGACACAGTCCACCCACCTTCCATGCATCCCCACCGTGGGTTTTGAAAGCTCAAACACCTCGGTCTCATATCTTCCCGCCATAATTAGTCGCCGGAAATCACTAGACTCCGCGTCCATTCCCTTGTGTCGTGCCGCCAAAAATGCTTCTTTATCACCTAGAGACATTTCGTATCCCATCACATACATCAAGCCTCATATTTGATCAGTGTAGACGTTTGAGAGGAATCACAGGCTCATCAATGTAAATTCGAGTTTTGCTGAGTTGCAAGGTCTCACGAGTTTAACTACTTGTGTTTCTATCTCAAACAATTCTAAGCAAATTTCGCACTTCACTCAGCAATGAGTCTCTTTAGAATGCTCAGTGCGGTACGATGGTGCACTTTAGTACTGTGCTAAATGTTAACAGACAAGTACATAAAGTGTGGGACGCATCGAGGTGACCTACAATGCACCGGGCAGGGCAGGAAGCAGTGATGCCATGCACATGTCCTCTGTGCCCTTAGTGGGCTCTGTAACTGTGGCAGCTTCACCTCTCTGTCCTTTAGAAGTCCATACCAAGCCCCGGGTAGGAAGCACTCCGTGTCTATCGCTTAGCTATTAGTAAAGTCAAGTCATGGGGATGTTTGAGGAGGGGATAATGGGAATCCAAATAACGTAGTCATTGTACTCTGCAGGGCAATAACTTACACACCTCACTGATGGTGGTCCTTTTTCAGTGCACTTTGTTTGAAGTATGGCCTTTGTTAGCATTAGAAAAACGTACTAATAAAACAAAAAGTCGTGAAAAGCAATACAAACGACTGGTGTGTTGGAACTCAGGGGCTCTGGAAACTGGTTGGTATTTAACAGCCACTCTCACTTTCTGTCGTCCTTCATGTCCCCATTTACTGGAGGTGAGAAACAAACATCCTCATATAGGTATCCGTAGCAAAGATTTTACAACCGTTGACGGGTTAGGAAGCGAAAATCAGAAAGGTCGATGGGGTTACAGGTTAGAAAATGTCTGGATGCCCCACCATCAACATGTTGATGGCATTCATAATCAGTGTTGTCAGATTTAAGAACAATTTTAAATGACAATCGGTAGCTGTGAGTAATGCTACACTTAATCATGGGACTGGTGAAAGTTAAGTGAAATTCCGGTTACAAGGGAAAATTGTCTCAAATTTGGTGCGCCTTAAAGAAGGCACCTTTCAGACCAATAAAAGTGGAGTCAGGTGATGCCTTGCCTGTATAAAAGAGGCATTAAGACATGCTGACAGGCGTACGGAAGTTGTGCTTACTAGGTGACAAGAAATGGATCGCAGAATCTCCTACATTTTAATTGCTTTTGTGGCAGCTCTGCTCTTCTTTTTGGCGATCGGGTACAATGGATGGGGATGTGGAGGTAGCATTCTCGGTCCCAGCTGCATAAAAAATAAAGTGAATGAAGTGACCGGTGCCCTCCTTCTCACCGCTGCTTTTCTCATCCTCATCGCGGGCATCTTTCTCATCGTCCTTGTGGTTACAGAATATGACTGGAGCGAGATAGCCTCTGCTGTCATTGCTACCATGGCCGCAATTCTGGCAATCGCCGGAGTCTTCTACTACCTGGATCACATGAGAATTTGGTCACCCTTCATTGCCACCATCGCTATGTCTCTATCCGTGGCTTTGGCGGCCATACTTCTGCTCGATCTTATCACTGAAGGTATCTAAACTAAATTACAAATTAAGCTTTCTGCATAAATAAATCATACATTCTTTCCATGTTTTCTTTCCTAAACCCTAATTACGGGGCAAGGAGCGACAAGTTGACAAAGTCATTCGATTGGTTCTACATCTTGATTAGGTAGCGATGCGATTGGCTATTAAATGCAGGCGTAAGTAGTATGGATATAGCTAGGTCTTTGCAGAACTTTAGTTAACTAGGTGACATGAACTACGACTCATGGGGAACTGAAACACAACAGTCTCATATCTTCCCACCATTTTGAGTTGCTAGACATCACGATAATCCATTCGTATCCCTTTGTTACGTGCCATCAAAACTGCCCCTTAATCCACCCAGAAGCACTTGATTCAGTGGCCCAGCACCCACCCTCCTTCCACTTCCCAAATCCTACACTAATATCAGAATAATGGCGCTGCTTGAAGATGGTCACATTCTCACCGAACAAAATTAGCATTTCACTGTCCTGCAGGGCTCCATGGAGTTCCCTTCTAGTTTTTCATTTTTCCAACGTTCATGTGGAAATGTGATACTTCCTACACAGTATGCTGATGTACTTTAATAGTTAACAAATGTTAAGGCACCCTCCCAACCTATTCATTGAGACTATTCTTCCCAACGTCCTTCTAGCGGAAAAGTGAGCGAGGTGTGGGATGGAACACTATCCCCTTGTGGCGTGACATCCAAGACATCATGCGGGTAGGGCGCATTGATGCCACGCACATGTACCTCTCGACTCCAGTGGTCTCCATGACTGTATCAGCGTTATCTCTCTGTCCTATCCAAGTCATCATAGTTTCCCGGGTTCAAAACTCACTGTGTCATCTGCTTGAGGACAGGATGTCGAGAATCAAAATAATGTGGCAATTTACTGTACTATGAGGGGAGGTAACCAACTCCACACTACTTATGTACTTCACTAGTAGTAAGATTCAGTGCGACTAACCAACTCCGTCTGTCTTTCATTATAATTTGTCTAGGATGCGACCCAGTGGCAGCAATAACATTAAAAGACCTTTGTTTACATAAAAACGCGTATCAACTGAACAAAAAACAGCGAAAAATTGTGCAAACAACCGGGGGATCGGAAAGTAGGGGCATCGGTTGGTATTTGACAGCCAAATGGAGTTTTGTTACTACAACTACGAGCAGCCTTTGTGATGTTAAAACAATTTCGGATGGGTTTGATCTCCCCCTAATCCCATATCGCAATTTAGTAGAAAAGAAACAAACCCCCAAAATGTGGGTCACAGCAGCAAAGGTGATACATTGAGAGGACTAATGAAGGTTGACAGGTGGGGAAGTGATGATCGGAAAGGCCGACGATGCCATTGAAAGGAAGAAATAGCCCTTTGTAACGATGTCTAGGCGTAGCATATGTGGAAGCCCCACTATCAACAAAACTGAAGACATCCATATCAATGCTGTCATGTTCAAGGCCAGCTATGAAAGACAGCAACATCAAGTGCGCCGAGTGATAGCTGTGAGCAATGCGACACTAAACCATGGGAGTAGCAAAAGTTAAGTGAATTTCGGGAAATTTCGTAATTTCTTGAGAAAAATTGCAGTTACTTACGTGAGCATAAGGGCAGGTTTCCCCCAGACCAATAAAAGTTGAGTCAGGCGATGTCTTGCCATTATAGAGCAAATGCAGAAAGGACTGTTGACAGACTCACGAAGTTGTGCCTACCAGGTGACAAGAAATGGATCGCCGAATTGCCTACATTATCATTGCGTTGTTAGCAGCTCTCCTCTTCTTCTTGGCGATCGGCTACAATGGATGGGCATGTGGAGATAGCATTCTCGGACCAAACTGCATCAAACACAAGGTGAATGAAACGACCGGTGCCCTCCTCCTCACCGCTGGTCTGCTCATCCTCATCGCGGGCGTCTTCCTCATCGTCCTCGTGGTCACAGAGACCAGTTGGAGTGAGATAGCCTCTGCTGTCATTGCTACCGTGGCCGCAATTCTGGCAATCGCCGGAGTCTTCTACTACCTGGATCACATGAGAATTTGGTCACCCTTCATTGCCACCATCGCCATGTCACTGTCTGTGGCGTTGGCGGCCATTCTTCTGTTCGATCTCATCACTGGCAGTGGGTAGATCGAGTCCTCGCACCTTTCAGCATTCCCATTTCCTAACCTTCCAGTATGTCCAATTCCTCCATTCTTTACGTTTCTTTTTGCTTTGAAAACGATCACTAGGCCAAGCCACTGATTGCATTAGCGCCTTACAGGCACCTAGTCGTTACTTCAGTCCAAAAGGGTAGTGTTGACTTTGTCTGAATTGATGCGCTCATGTCTCCACAAAAAGTCGGTTGAGTGATTACCTTGCAAAAAGGGCAATATGACCATGTCTGTTCAATGAACAAGTTTTACGTCTTTCTTCATACCATCTCTACCTTTTAAAGGCGTAGAAACGCCTCGTGGAAGTTATTGAAAGACATCGTGACAACTTGCTCTCCATTATTGCCGAACGCGCAGAGGAGCTATGAGAAAGAATTGAAAAAAATGAGTAACTAGATCCTAATTGTATATTAGCCCACCCAAGGGAAAAGCAGCACATTGCACAACGCATGGAAGATGCAGTGTTGGTGGGAATGTAGAAACTAGATTGGCAGATGAAGATCGAGTTGTTGGATTCCGCTAAGTGATTGATTGCCAAAGATCCACAGACAGGAGATGATAAGCTGGAGGGAGACAGTGTCCGTTCCATAACGGTCTCTCATGATTCTACTCTCATGACAGCCAACTTGATTTTCAACTAACCATCCTTCTTCCCAGTACATGTATCGCGACTCATACAAGGCCAATAGTGAGACTTAGAGGTGGGTTCAACCTCACCAATCGACAGTGGTATTCTACTGTTTCCGAGAGGTCAGTAGTAACATCTCCTATAGCCCTTTTGCCAAGCAATCTTGTAACAGCCTGCCACATCGCACACCTATGAGCTCCTCCTGATTTAATGGATTGATAACAGTATAGTATGGTGATGCAAACACACTCTCAACTCATTCATTGAGACCCATCATCTCAGGCTCACTCAGAGAGACAAAAGCGTGAGGTATTGGATGGAACTCTCTCCACCTGTGGCGTGGTGTGGAATCCAACACACTGGGTAGGTCGGAAGGCAACGATACCACGCACACGCACACCGAAGTCTACACCATTCCTCTAATTGAAAGTGCTCCGTGTCTACTGTTTGCCTTTCCTTACAAATTAGGACTCCAAATTGAGTATTCACTCTCCGTGTTCTTCAGGAAAATCAATTATTACTGGTAATGTTGCAAAGATGGTCGTTCAGTCAGTTGGATTAATAACATGAGCCGGTGGACGTGTCACATACATGTGACATCTTGTGATTCGTCGTGTGGTTCGAGCTGCCAATACCGGTTTTCGTGCTCAAGTTTTGATAGGCAAATTTGACGTAAGACTGGCCTAGTGCAAACCAGGGCAAAAGACATAAGTTTGCTTCATTTTAGTCTGTGAAGTTCAGTCGACCACTTTTAAATGTAAGCAGTTATTAGAATAATTTAAAGCTGAAAGCGTGTCATACTAGAACGGTAAGACATCCTACTGCTAGTAGGATATGCCTCATTGTAACATTGTAGCGAGAAACCTGGCCAACAAAATCCATTAAAACTGCTTTGGCCTCAGGATTGGACGATTCAAAATGAAAAGGTAGATTGGGCTTTAACAAACTAGTTGAAGAACACAGAGCTATGTATACAGCTAGGCCAAATCGGGATGCCTCAAATGAGGAGACGCGAAACGAGGTGAGATGGTATGAGGTGAGGCAGGGACACCTGGAACCCTCCATCGGTCAAGGTCTGTGGATAAGGAACACGATGGAGACAGTTGACATCGATCAGACCGCTCAACTGTGCAGTGGCTGAGGTCAACTCATGGCACTTGTCCATCTCTATGATTCGACAACAGTCATTTATTTATCTAGTTTTCCTTCACATCACTTAGAGTAGCGATTTCCACCATCCCAGTTGAAGGACTTCAAAGCACTGAGTTATGTCATGACTCAAAGTGAGAAGGAACGCCAGGACACTTACCCATAAGGAACACTAAACCCAAAGAGCATATCATGGAGGCAAATATCAGGGTTTAACCATTTGGTAGGGCACGCAACCTGAGGTTCAAAGTGGTGGTCATCTCCTCTACACGTGGTAGTCAATATACCCAAAGCTGAGAAGGACAGCTAGAAGCACGTTAAGGCAATGCAATTGTAGCGATGATGAATGACCAGGTATTTTTGCTATTCAAGTAGAAGAACATCTCGGCCACTTCACAGGCACAATGATGGCAATATCAATCCTAGCGGTTGTCTTATTCACAACAAGGATTGGGAAGATAAAATCAAGGGAGACGACAATACCAGTCGCCAGTCACCTTGCCCTTGGGAAATTTCTAACTTCCTAAGCTGCCTCTGCACCCTCAACCATGACTGACCTCAATTCGAAGTCCAAATTTCATTTCAAATAACTAATGGCACTTGGTGAAGCCGAACTAGAATTAAACCTCCTATTAAGCAAAGGTGGATGTGCGTCAGTCTGTCGACAAGGACTTCTTCATTGCCTACTCTACTAACTTCCATCATCTCGGCTCATCGGTCTCAGGAATGACAGTTGAATGGACCAGCTTTGCAAACTGATGCTTCTCGCCAATGCTGGAGAAGGCCTGGAGTGTGTTTGTGATGGTGGTAGCCATTTCCGATTAGGCGGTGGAGAGTCAGTCGATGACAGGGGCGTTAGGTTGATGATGACCCTCCATCTCTGACCGTCGTAGTTCTGTGCGTCTACTAAGAGCCTAGTGCACATCATGATAAGGGATGAAACATCCCAACTGGGAATGCAAGTAATGCAAGCAACTGCTCAAATGGATGATATTCACAGTCATCACCTGCCCTACTTCTTTCACGAGTCATACGAAACCAAGTCTTTAAATCCACGGTACTTGTCAACTGATTGATTGGATGTCTGATTAACCATGAGGGATGATCTTTAAATTTGCAGGACAAGCAAATGATCAAGTCATTCGTCATCACGGAAAGGTCACCTTACCTTATAACATCCTCATGAGGCTGAATATGGTTAAAGTGTATTTGAGAAGTTTTTTTAATCACCTGATTAAAGTCGTTGTGATGATCTCTAATAGATGCAACTTGAGGATATATGAATGCCTTTATCCCAGGAAACCAAATGAAACGCCAACAAGGAAAGAATCGGAGTGAAGAGGACTCCATTCATGGAGTACAAAGTAGGACCTCATATTGCAGATTTTGATGGAAATGAGGAATTCGGGTAAGGAGGTCAGCCCTAGCCCTCACAGCACCCCGATGATGCTCGTCTAAGTAGTGGTTTCTAACTTGTCTTCAATCCGTACAATCTCATAACCACATTCAAAGCTAGCCTTCTCCTTGGCTTCTACAGACCCCACCTTCAAAGCAGCTGCGGAGACAAACACTTCAAGGAGCTCTCTGCCCTCATCTGCCCTATACTACCCACAAAGAACCCACATCCTCTAAGTCGAGTTCTTTATGCGATGAATCTCACTGCTCCCGAGGATGAATTTGACCTCCTTTAATCATCCATCAGTGAGAAGGAGATAATGAGGTAAGGTAGTTTGAGGCGTGATGAGATGGGGCAGATTAAAATGAAAGTCGAGGTGCAGGATGAGGGACCCAATGCTTTTCTGGCACCAAAAACATCCACAAAATAAATACTCACCAATCTGAGCCTGTAGGAGTTGATCGAGACTACCAACTCAGTCTGATCAAGAAGGGTTCCTCACTACCACCCGTTGCTAGCACATCCGTCACTATTATCAGGCATTTTAGAACAAATGAAACACCTTCCCTTCACATCAATTGGATGAGTTAAGGATAGGCCCACTGGTAACAGTTAGCTGTTGACTGTCAGTAGTCATTTAAAAGGCAACTGATGGCGGTATCGTAAATGCTAGCCACTGTCTCTGCCTGCATACTCACGGTAGTTGATGTGGACTGGAATCATCACTGCTGCAACAACATGAAAGTCCACTCACCTTTCATGCATTCATACGCAGACCATTGACCCTGTAGGGTAAAACACCACTATCTCATGTCACGAGACTACATCCCAATCCCTTCGTGAAAAACAAAGCCGATTGGCGCGCCAAAAAGAGCGAGGATAAAAAATTCAGTAGGTATTCGACATCTATAGGCAGTTAATATGAAGTGGAGGGGCAAACAAAATCCTCCCTGTGCATTACAATAGCAAAGATCAGGCGATGAGAAGGCTTTTGACGTGCGACAAGTTAAAAAGTGCCAATCGGGAGGGTCGGCGAAGTCATTGAAAGGAAGGATTTGCCCAAAATGAGGTAATAGGAGGGGGAGATAGGCGCCAACCTCCTCGTCAGTTGACTTTTAAGGACTCACCAACCCACCACCATCGGTACTGTCAGACAGCAACATCACCTGGCTTTTTAATGGCTCTGAGTAATACATTAAGTCAACATCGACACTGATGCCCCTTACTAAACCAATAAAAGTGGAGACAGGTGATGCCTTGCCTCAATAAAATGAATGCGTTGTGCCCTGTTGACATATTTACGAAGTTGTGCCTACCAGGTGACAGCAAGTGACAAGAAATGGATCAGAGAATCGGTCACATTCTCGTTGCTTTTGTGGCAGCTCTCCTCTTCTTTGTGGCAATAGGGTACACTGATTGGGCATGTGGAGGAAGCATACTGGGATCTAACTGCCTCAGAAACAACGTAAACGCAGTAACCGGTGCCCTCCTCCTCACCGCTGCTTTTCTAATCCTCCTCGCAGGCATCTTCCTCACTGTCCTGATGGTTACAGGAGCTGAATGGAGCGAGATTACTTCTGCTGTTGTTGCCACTGCTGCTGCAATCCTAGCCATCGCTGGAGTGTTCTACTACTTAAATAAAAGAGGACTTTGGTCACCATTCATTGCTACCATTGCAATGTCTCTCTCCGTCGCGTTGGCGGCTATTCTCCTGTTCGACCTCATCATTGGTGATAAAAAATCAAGTCATTAGTTAAGTTGTCTGTACCAATAAACCATACTTTCTTTAATTTTTTTTCTCTCCCAAATATTGGTAGCGGGTAAGAGATGATAAGTCACCGAAGAAAAAACACTGGTTGCATTATTGTTTAAGTGTCACTGGGTCGGTTCCACAGTTCATTGTATTAGTGGTGGATCAAACGGTGACTTATGTCGTCGAGCAGATAGTATTTGACCACACTTCTGGAGAAGGCCGATTAAACGGTTATCCTGAGTGTCAGGCAAATCAGACTTGTCTAATTTAAATCCCTTCTTCCCTTCCCAAGCCTAAGGGACAGAGGTAATGCAGAGAAACATTGGCAAGGTACTACTGTTAGTTATTACGGAACACTATATAAGAATGCATTTCCATTCTCATCAGATTGAGAAGCAAAAAGTGAGATAATGGCTTCTATCAGGTGGATAATTGTCACAGGTCTACAGGTGGAAGGTGATAAACTGCAAGGAGGAGGAGAAAGTGGAAGGCGAGAAATGACCCCCTAATGTAGAAAGCAACGTCTTCGAAGAATCGAAAATGAAACACCACATTAGCTGTCCAAAAATGGCCCTATCATTAACTGTAGTCGAGAGCTAAGCACCACTTTGACATTAAGTGACTCTGTGTGCTCCAGAGTTTGGATGGAAGGGAGACGCTGTCGTTTTCTTACCTAAATATCAATATGATTGCGGCTGCTTTTTCTCGATGCAACCCGAAATGGTGGAAATCACCTTGTTCAGTGGAAACGGCAATAAGTCGAAGCGAAGTGACTTAGCTTTAGTTATCAGTTGGATTAAGACGATGAGATGGGATGAGGAATGTTGAATTGGGATTTGGTGTGCTGGAATGGGACAATGGAAGTAGTGGAGTGACAGCAGGGGTGACACAAGACCTCCCTCTTGTTCTGAAAATTGCTCCGATTTATTAGCCCCCAAAACACTTTTCGCAGCTTACATCTACTCACCAACCCAGGCAGATAAGAAAGCAACTTTTTGAGTTGGGTACGGTGGAAGGACGACAGGCCTGTCATACATGAAAGAGCGCCGTTGTATGCGATAACACGATTGTATGAATGATGGGAGACGATAAACAATCTCTCAGAGTGGTACCACTCTCCACGGCCCTTCAATAGCGCACTCGCCACAGCACTAAGGTTTTAACAGCAAATGAAGCACTTACTCTTTCTCTTTACCAAATAGGAAAGATGGGTGGCAGTTTGATGTGGTGAAGGTGTTTTTCACCTAGCGGCAGTCAGCAGTTGGCTGTCGGTGGTCATTTGGTGGGCAACAGGCGGTAGTTACAGAAGGTCTTACTCCTTTGCCTGAAAATTGCATTAGCTTGCTCATGTGTCCACTTTCGCCGCATCCATACCCAGGGTGGTCGACAAGGACCGAAATGGGCGCTGCTGACAACAATATGGCACGATCTACTCTCCGCCCCTCCAATTTGTGCCGTAGAATATGGATCCCACTGCTTGTAGGCGTCAGGCATCACGAGGCTCCACTCTAATTTCTTTGTTTCGTGCTACCAACAATTGCTACTTCAGTCCCTAGAGACACGCAATTCAAAAAACCAATTGCATGTCATCATTTCCCTCCAGACGCATACGTCGCATCGATCATTAGTTCTGTGGAGATGTTTGAAGATCGCGGCAGGGTCACCAACCAACATCAACATTTTGGTGTTCTTCGGGATTTTATTGAAACTTATTTTTGTACTTTAGTCCCAAACAATCTTGCAAAAGTCGGCAAGTTTCTCCTGAATAATTAATATGGTGCGCCGATGTGCTTCAATAGCACATAAATGGCAAGGCAATCTCTTAACGCATCTGCAGAGGTCATTAATTCAAATGTCACTTCATTGGACAAGTACGTGCGACATTAGATGGAAGCACGCAAACGTCTACCGTGTCTCCAGTGGTCTCCACGACAGCGGCATCGTTGCTCCTCTGTTTTACCGAAGCCTGCATCATTCCATGGGTTTGAACTAGATCGTGTTCACTGCTCAACTATTAATAAAAATTTGGTCGCAAAATGGCTGAGAAAAGGAAATTTGGTTCAAAGTAGGATAGACATGCATTGTATTCTTCAAAAAAAGAACGTAATTCAAACCACATTGTTGCCCAACCAATGGTATAATTAAATATCATCCTGAATGGTTATTTCTTTGTCTACAATACTTTAATTCGGACATGGGCCAATAATTGTCACATATATGTGACGGCCAGTGGTCGTTAAGACGGATTATCGCACTCTGACGTATTTTTGTCTCATACAGCCTTAAACTAAACTAGTTGAGTGTAAATTGACAAAATAGGCAGATAACCTTTAAAGTTTGGAGCATTTTTTAAAAGATAATTTTATTGTTTTATGCTAGAACTGGGGAATGTGACTGCTTCCAGAGGAATAGACGGCACACTAACAACAATAAGGACAAACTGATCTAGATACTAGACTAATCCTGACCACCACTATCTAGGAATCGTGTGTTCCACTTGAAGTTATACCCCTCAAAAGAAGAAATAAAGTGTAATTTACCACTTTATCCGAAGAACACAGAAGCGAGGGGATCAAGTCTTTCTCAGCCACAGGCCTAACAAAACTGAATTGCAATGAAGCCTTATCATTTTTGCTGCTGGCTGCCTGAAGTAACGTGATGCGGGATGAGGTTAGGTGAGGGCTTCTGTGACCCGCAATTAGTCAAGGTCAACGTATGTCAGAGGAACGATGCATTAGTCAGACCATGCAGCTGCCCACCTTGGACGACCTCTGAGTGACAATTTCCCAGCTGGCCAAAGCCATCTAATCAAGCTGCCTTCCCCGCCTCCCTGATTTGTACACCACCTTAGTATCAGGATGGAACAACCATTCATCAAGCCGTCTGGGTCTCCGCTACGCTATTCACGAAGGCGTCTTCTCTGCTGCTTTTTAGAGGTATTATCGTAGCTCCCAGAGGGATGTTAAAGTGTTCCGTCCTCTAGATATCTAGGAGCGCCTGTGATTGATAAAACAAAATAGTGAGGACTGTTGAACCCGAAAAGGCAGATTTTGGAGGCAAATGTCAAAACTTATTTAATCGCTTAATAGAAAAAGCTTGAATCCAGAGCCAAAGAGAAGGCAGAACAACAACCCAAGCACACGAAATGAGTCGTGGGTATGATTTGGTAGAGCGTATGCCTAGATTTCTCGAGAGGCGGTGAGAATTTTTGCTTATAGCTGGCGCAATCAAAGAGGCGGAAGGCAGCCGGAGCAACGGTGGTTAACATCGCCAAGGTGGCAGTGAATATCGGCTAGATGTTTCTATAATCCATGTAGTAGAACACATCCCCCATTGCCAAGATTGCAGCGCATGTGGTATGTACAGGGGATACAGTCTGGACGTAGGAAGGTGAAATTAGGGGTGGTAAATGCACCATCAGTTGGACCATTCACTCTTCTTCAGCGATAATTATGGCTGAGTAGATTATCGTCTCAATGCCAATCGCTGTGAAAATTGCCGTGAGGTAGAGAATAACCAAGACAAAGTAGCTTGAGAGATAACCCATGCGCTTCTTGGGGTGATCGGAATGGAGTACACCTTTCCGTCTTCAAGAGTGTTATTTATTATCGCAGGGAGCCATTTGGCTTTGACAGCTATTTGACAGCTACACATAAACACTTACACCTTGCCAGTACTCCGTACACTCAATTCTGTAACCTTTCACCCATGCTGATTGGCCTCATTTTAACGAGTAAGTCCATCCTCAATGAGGAGTAATGTCTACTCCATTCACCATCCCCCTTGAAAGTGCTAAATGACTGATGACTCGATGATGATGACATATAAGTAAACATCGCCTTCGAAACAAAGGTGGAACTGGGTTGACCTGTCGATGGGAGTTCCTCGTTGGGGACCCTATTCAGCCAAGTGGTGGTGGATTGGAAATAACTCCTAGCAGACAATAAGTAAGATGCGAAATTTAGTTTAAGAGTTGACAGCTACCACCGATCAAGTGGTGCCGAGCCAGTGAGCGATGAGGGCGTCAAGTTGACAATGAGCCTCTAGTCCTAATCATTGTGATTAAACGTGTGGCATCTGAGAACCCCATTCGAGAGCAGCGCCTTAAGAAAACCTTTTGTTAATGCAAGCCCTGAGTGATGCTGATAGTCTCCACCCACACGCGTTTCATTAAGTGGGATCTCAAGTGCTGGTAGGGTCAGGTAAGAGCCTTTAGATTTACAAGGTGAGCGAACGAACCTGTCACTGATCATCACCAAACGGTCATCTCAGTGGTCACTCCGCTCCATGTCTCATCTCCTCGAAACCGTTCATGCATTGACTGTGATTGTGTCAGTGTTTGCCTAGCTCAGGATCAGGGTGATGGTACATGTTTGTACTCGTGGAAGTTACCATCTTCTGGGTAAATAGCTAAAACACCAACGATGGGTGATACGGTGTGAAGAAAGTTCCGCTTTGGGAGTGAGGCAGTGAGACATGGAAATACACTTCCATCCTTATCCATGCCTACCTAACGATACCTACCCATCTCGTCCTCACGATAAAATGCATAGCAGAGAGGACAGGTGTAAAAATAAAGTTCAATGTAGAAATGCAGGTAGGCGGAAACGCCTTCTCTTCCCACTTTTCGGCTTCTACAGGCACTGCCCTAATCCTGCTTGCTTACCTCAGAAAGTTAAAAGAATTCTTCGATAAGCTCTCCACTTTCGTATAGTCTCTTTCACCCAGATTAAAGCAAGCCCTCAAACTCTTTGGGTCACGTTCCTAATGTGGTACAGTTTGGTTTCCACAAAGCTGATGCTAAGCGTGCTATATACGCCAATGTTAAGAACAGGGAATGAGATGGAATCGAACAAAGTGAAGTCCAGTGCATTGAGGTGGATATCAAGGAATTAAGGGAGGGCCTCTCTTTGACTCCTGTCCCCTGAAATAACTATTTGATAGGTAGATGGTTGGCTAGCTGGCCAAGCACAGTGAGGGAGCCAAATTAGTGATTGGATGAAAGGGAGACTTTCAATCCAATCATGACGCAATGTACATAAGATCAAATCTCCTTCTTTGATGCTCAGCAAGCCTCTCCTCATATCATGCCTCTTTATGTGACAGGTGAGGTGACAAGTACTTTGGAGCCATGAGGCTGATTCGGTTCCTTCAAAGTAGTCTCCTATTCCCTGGAAAAGGTGACATCTGTAGTGTTTAGGAGGGATAATATTGCATTGCCTTGCATGGTGTTATCTAATATTTAATACCTGCCACAGAATGACAAAATAAATGGTCATTACTTATTATGAAGGATTGAGACCAATCAAAATGAGTGGAGGATTACAGAAGTCGCGAAATCGATATCTCAAATTGTTTGTATATAAGTGTGGATACTTATCTGCGGCTATCAACTAGTTGTCAAAGCCAATGACAGCGAAGCCAAGTAACTCCTTACAACTATAAATGTGCTATGCACATACTCGCACCGAAGTTTAGCACTCCATGGCACACAAGGATCATCGAGTTGGCTACATTTTCTTAGCTCTCATCGCAGCTATTCTCTACTTCACGGCAATCGGCTACAGCGGATGGGACTGTAGTGGTAGCATACTTGGTATGGAATGCACAAAAAGCGAGGTGAACCTCACAACTGGTGCCCTCCTTCTAACAGCTGGTCTAGTCGTATTCATTGCCTCCCTCTTCCTCATTGCTGCTGTGACGAAAGGAAAAGACTGGATGGATATTCTCTCCACTGTGCTTACCGTAATCGCAGCGATCTTAGCAATGGGTGGAGTGTTCTACTACTTGGACACCAAAAATATCTGGTCGCCTTTCATTGCTACCATCGCGATGTCCGTCACCGTTGCTCTAGCTGCCATCCTCATATTCGATCACTGCTCCATCTCTGTGCATAAAGCGTGATCAATTCGTCAAGGCTTTAGGCACATGCCTTACCAACTTGGAACTGCTATTCATTTGTCTCCTACTGTTTCATTTCTGCCTTGCCTTAAATTTTCCGCTTAAGAAATTTTCAATGCAACAATTTAATAAATTTTGTCAATTAACAGACTTTTGTGGGTGTCATGCGTAAAAAAGACTTGAAGAGGCCGCTAAACTTTTTCCTCTTATTCGTCACACGTCACGCCGATTGGATGTGTCAAGTGCCTTCCAGAAGGCAGTAGGGAAGACGCTTCCATAAGTGGTGCGAAGCAGAGGCAGACGATTAGATGCATGCTTATTGTGTTGAAGTTCACACCATGCGCAAGGCGAAATTTCCATCCCATACCTTAGGTACCATCTTGTTGGCATCATCCTGAGGCGAATGAGGTACATCAGCAAACCCAACTGAGAAGCTCATCGATGTGTGAAGTGTCAGGTTTTTACGTGATTGTGTGAGAAGTAGGTGCGAGGAGGGAAAGTCATGGGACCCTCCAGAACACTGAGTATGTAAATAACTCTAAGCGGCAATGCTGACCCAGTGTGAGGTGTGCTTCATGTGCTGGGAGGATGGTCGACAATGTTTTGATTTTCACCGCCCGGCTGACAAATTACTCATTCAAGAGATGATACAAAGGAACACGTGATTCCTGACAGCTGGATGGGGTGAGGCCCTCCAAGGCCCATGGCTTGCAATGCGAAAGTAGATGACGAGAGTGGACTGTTGTCAGCAGTGCTCATCTTAGGTTACATTCCAACCACTATGGGCGGACATATTAGCAAGCTGATGAGGGTGTCAGTGCGACATAGTGAGCATTACTGCAACTGTGTCCTGTTGTCTGACGACTGACTACTGACAGGCAAATACTGGTTGCTGGTAATTCACTTATCCTCACTCCATTCACCAGCTATCCGTATCCCCGTTCTGGCTAAGGCAGAGAGTACTTAATTTGGTATAAGTACTATGGCGATGGGTAGTGGTAAGCGGTAGCAATTTGGCAGGTTGAGTGGATGGTATCTATCATCAGCACAATTGTATTATCATGGATCACAATCTACTGCTGCGCTAAACCCATACAAGTGCTCATTTAGCTCTCTATCTCTCCATCTACTAATCAAGTAGCTAGCAAGGCATTTGTTTTGGGTGCCGTCAAAAATATTGAGGACGCCTTGCCCTTGGCATTTTACTCCGTCAACCTCCACCGATGCACACATGGCACCCTTAGCCAATCAAGTCTTTGTTGAATACTCTTCCCTTCGGATTCTGCTCCCAAATCCCCCCTGTAGAAATGGTACAGGATCCGAGGTGACCTACAGCACCACCAATCACTAAAATGTGGACATACTCAACGAGTGAGGAAGGGGGGAAGACAGTGTCAATCGTTTCACAGTCGCTTACACTTCACATTCTGCATTGTGAAATGTGATACAGCTCTCTATGATGGGAGTGACTCACCATCACAATCATGCAACTCAATCTTGAGGCTTCTTCAATTAACTTACTTGTATGCACCGCTCTGTCATCCCTCCCAAGTGTCTACTACCAGCTTCCACGACATTCCTTTAGGTGATTTTGAAGGAGGAAGGAGGAGAGAGAGAGAGGCTAACATGAGAAGCGCTAATTTAACCACTAACCTCGGAGACCTATTATCCTACCCTCATGATCTGTATTTAAAAAAATTAAAAGAAATGAAACAACAAATGATGTATTCATGTAGAGAGGTCAACCAATTGGAATGCTAGAGAATGGAATACATTGAATTAGTCACGGGTGGTGAAAATATCGAAGAGAAGAATGGCCGTTAGAGCGACGGTGAGAGACATGGCGATAGTGGCAATGAAAGGTGACCAAATCCTTCTGTGATCCAGATAGTAGAATACACCAGCGATAGATATAAGCGCTGCGAGGGTAGCAACGACAGTACAGGCAATTTGGCTCCAACCGGATTCTGTGGCCACAAAAAGGATGAGGAGAGCGACCACAATGAGGATGAGTAGACCAGCGGTGAGGAGGAGGGCACCGGTCACTTCATGCATCTTGATTTTGAGACAGTTAGGTCCGAGGATGCTACCGCCACATCCCCAGCCGTTGTACCCGATGGCGACAAAGAAAAGAATAGCTGCTGAAAGCGCAATAATTATGTAGGCGATTCTACGATCCATTTTGTTGTCGCTTGGTGTCACCCACTTTGTGATTCCCTCAACAGAGCACCGTACATTTATTTTATAATGGCAAGCCACCACCAACCTTCTCCTTCATTGGTTTGGAAGGCACGTGGTTGTGCTGCCTACCAAATTGCTGCCAATTTTCCATTGAGGCAGTAAACCTAAAACCGAACTTTTACTTGCATTTTATGACTCCCTTGGTAAATTGTGGCCTTAGTCATAGCTATAAATCGGCCCATTTGATGTCGGTGTCATTTAAGCCTGGCCTTGCATCTCAAGAAATCGGGTGCTAATTCCTTCGGCTTGGCAGCGGTTGTACTTCCCAATTCATCACGTCGAGGCATCAACAGTGAGCACGAGATTTTGCCTTCTAGGCTAACAAAGGGGCGGGTGGATGTAGAAGGCCATGAGTCGGCGAGAGTGACACACGATGAGGGTTAGGGTTAGGATGGTAGTGTCGTCTTCTTCCTCCGACCACCGTACGCGTACACACGCTGGTGTTGTGTTCTAGGACCATCTAAACACCAGTTCATGTAATAAAAAGTCAAGTCATCGAGACGACAGCTCCTTTCATGTCGAAGCTTGCTTGACATCAGATCTATTGGCCGCTTAGATAAATGCTCCACGTTAACCGAAAACAGCCTCACAAAGCCCATGTATTGCTACATTGTAGGAAGATTTCACCAACTACTTGGAGGCAATTTCTAAGTCCTTAAAGTAGGCATCTAGCCATAAATCGAGAAGTAGATACACACGAAAGGGTCTCGCTGAACATCAGGGTTGCATCCAGATCGGCAAATGAGGTGACAGACGGTTACTAATGGCCCAAATGGGTGTCTTGATCCAAAGTAACTCAGTGCTTAGGGCTGAAACACCTTATACCACTTGTGTATCATGAATCCATGCAAGATGGTAGTAATAGGTCGGTTGTCAAGTCGAGAAAATTCACTGCACAACGACTGGCTCCTGGAGCTGGCTGCCTTTTGCTGAACTAAAAGACACAGGGCAAAGCAAACCCATCCTCCGCGTCCCAACGTGGCATCCTCCCTACCGAGGATATTTAAACCGAGAGGAAGAAGAGGAAAAGGCGAACAAGGTCTTTGAGCACGGCATCATCGTGCCTACCAACGACTTGTGATAGGTACAAATAGATATTAGTAAGCATTTGGATTTACCCACTTTTTTAAGTCAACAACAGTAAAGATGGTGAGTTATCTCAACCTTCTGCTCTTCGTCTTTACGGCAATGACTAAGGCTGCAGAAGCTAAAATCACATTCAAATGGATACCGTAAATCTTCATTATGTGACAAGCATAGCAGAAAAAGAAAATAAAACAACTCCTTAGTGATTGTGACTTAAAAGATCAGTTAATCTATTTTTCTTTCCGGTTAACCCAGCTGCCTACCTACCTTTGGCAGTGCAAGAAGTTGGCTTACCAAAGCCCAAGTAAATAGAATCCTGGTTGGTTTGACGTCATGACAGAAACGCGGCCCATGTTAAATGGACGTAGAGGATGCGTCTGCACCATATGCCTCACTCCCTCCTTGAGGATTCTACTTCCAGCTTTGCTATTGGACTGCGCCTCACACGTGTGCTCCTGCGTGAGCATGAACACCTTCCAAGTGTACACCTTGCCCAGCTAAACGTGTCCTCACGTAATAGTCCATGTGACTTCTAATGAGTGGATGAATGTTTAGAAGTAAGCTCATTTACAAACCTGTCTGTTGTTCAACTCAACTAGCTCTTAGTGTCGCGTTTTCCATCTACCACAATTAAGTATACTTTACCCATATACCTAGCTATCTCTCCTACCATCTGCCGAGCTTTCCTCCTATCTGTTCAAATCTTTACCTCCCAATCTCTCAATCACTTCGCCTCTCTCTAAGTACATGATATTTTAGGAAAAGAAGGAAATAAAGGATTGAGTAAGCAACATTTTTATGGAGTAATTACTTTGTGTAGAGGGAAGCATAAAATGTGGCATAAACTCATCCCTGGAATAATTTAACCTCGTGCCAATTTCACATAGCCTGTGATGGATCTCGCCACTCTCAAAGTACTCACACCAGTCTTTGACTTCTCATTAATGCATCAAGCGAGAGTATTCTTGTAGTGTGCAATCGTGCTCTGCTTCATTTATTATTTGTTGTTTCTTCACTGCCCCAAAGAGCCATACAAACACGCACATACACGACTCACGATCTAAGTTGCCAACCGAAAGGAGGCCCTACAACGCATCGATCGTGCACATTGTAAAGGCCTATCAAGCATACCTTGATTGTCGACTGTGCCTATGAGGTGCTACCGCACAATTACACTTTCATTTGAAGATAGTATAATTGCTGCTCTAGAAAAATAAAACAAGGAGAGGTAAAAGCAACCCAAAGATGAAGAAGGTATCAGCCGGAGAGGGTCAGATATTTGTCTGAGAGTAGTTTAAAAGTCTTAAAATAATTGATATTTTGATGGACCCAACGTGTACACTGGTCTTTGTTGTTTTTTTCTTTACACTTACTTGAAACCAGAATACGCATAAAATGCTCAAAAGGCTGAATTCCTATCCAAGAGTGTTACTAATTTGCAAATAAGTAGAGTGCATGCTACTATTTTTGCATTTGAGAAGTTACTTGTCACGATACCTGTATCTTGATGAACATGAGGTTCATATGGTGAAAAAATCCATTCATACCAATTTTGTTTATAGAGTTACTAAAATAGTCACAAGCATAACTTTATCATATTTTTTAAACAAAGAGACAGACAGCCAGGCCGTGAGGAGGAATTAGGAGTATCAGCCACTTTATAATTTTGTAGACAGTAGCCTCCCCCCTTTCTCACTCTTCTCAAGGGTGGGTTTGCTGCGATATGAGGGCTTCTTCTTGGAAAGAAGGTACCTTGCATACACCAGCAAGAGGTGTGGAGGGAGTACTGGGCGGACCGTTTTGGATAAGCCAATGAGAAGTCACTGTCAACTCCAGACGGTTCCACGATCTAATTCGGTCAAGAAAAGCTTTTTTGTTAAACATAGGAAAATTTATAAATTAGACGTTAAAAAAATCTTTGACACCTCCGGCTACAATTTGTCATTGCACTCGGGGAGCACTGATTTGGATTGGCGATTTCATTTCCCATCCTCCGTCAGCTGATATCGTGAGCCAATCTGTTGTGGCGTTCCTTGAACCCATCTTGGGGTTGAGGGAGGCAAAGAAGGCCACACTGTCGTGATTCGCAAGGAGGCAGACAAACTTAAAGGACATTATCAGGTGGGAAATTCATAGGAGGCATAAAACACACAAAGGAGAGGATTGAAGGGTCGCGCGCCTGCAGAATGACGCACCTTCATCGCCGCCTTTAATCCGGTCAGACCGAGAAATCGGGCACGATCTTTTCGCCCAACGCGTTGAGATGCAAATATTCTGGCAGATCAAATCTACAGTAGGCTTCCAGAAGTATTACCGGGGGCAGAGTAAGGGATTGAATAGTAAGAGGTCAAAGTGGTAGAAATAGTGTTTAAGTCACCCGTCAAGCAGCCACGATTTTAGGAGGAGAAATAATGGGAATAGCAATAATGGCCATCCCTAACGCTGATGCACACATCTATCCAAGAACGACAAACCTGTCACAACTTCCATTTGCAATGCTACCACCCAAGGTTCACCATTCATGCCTCTACCTACCTTTGGATCTGTTCCAAATTGCGTTACCATTCGTCCAAGAACCCCCCTATCAAAAAAGCAGCAGATTCCATACCATCCACTTTATTTATGCACTACTCCCTCCACCTGTAACCAAATCAGCCACAAGAACAGCGGCCAAGGCCACAGTGAAAGACATGGCAACCGAGGCCAAGAAGGGTGACCATAAGTCGCGTTTGTCCAGGTAGTAGAGCACTCCAGCCAATGAGAGGAGAGCTGCAATAATCACAAACACTGTGGCCACAATATTGGCCCACGTGTCACCGTGGACAACTAGCACAATCAAAAATATTCCACCAAGCAGAACCAATAGCCCGGCTGTCAGGAGGAGAGCCCCCGTCACCTCATTTACCGTAGAGACGAGACAGGTGTCACTGAATATACTCCCTCCACATGACCAACCATTGAAACCGATAGCGAAGAAGAAGAGAATTGCTGATACAATGGCAATTATTATGTAGATAATCTTTTGGTCCATCTCTACTTAAAAATGAGGAAAGGAATAAAACTTATTGGTTAATTTAAATAGCAAGTATTGATTTTTTCTCGTCTTGACTAAACTCTGATTGGATGAAGCTGATATTTTGACAAAAAAGAATGTATTTTTAGTTTTGCGAATTTAACTGCACTTACAAAATTAACTTTGATATACTTACAACTATTTGGAGGAGGTATCAATGCACCCATGATTGTGGCAAATTATTGGTAGGAAACGATGGTGAGAAGAGAGTCCTTTTCCTATTCGTCATTGTGTGATCGATATCTTTGTTTTAAATTAAACCCTCTGTCAAGCACAATGTTGGCATGAGCCTCTTGAATTGCCTTGTTTTGCTGTTTATCCTTAACCCCATCGATGGACACATAAAAAGGAGACGAAGCTCTGCTGAAGTATTCAAAAACATTATTCGCAACACACATACGACTTTGTAAGTTGAGAACAATCTTATTAAAAGATTGGCCTTTTGAATAACTCCTTTTTTAATTTAAAAAGAAGTCATCTTTAAACCAAATACATGCTGTGATCATTCTACTGAAATGTGTTTTAGTAGAGTGCAATTTCTGCTACCTTGGAAACGCCTTATAGTACACGCATTTTCTTCTCTCCTTCAAAGGGGATGTGGCATACAACATGAGCTCTGCCACACTCCGAAGATAAGATGTTTCGCGCTTGACAATGACAATGCACATGTCTGCATCAAGGCCTGTGAGCTGTGCATGGCCTGTGTCCACCTGGAGCGAGGGTCTATCATCCACCTCTGTCGTCCGCACAGCGTTGTTTGCTGCAAATCCGGCAAGTGCACCAAACTTTCGCCTTGTGGTGAAACTCGTTACGAAGCTGAAGATCAATCCTAGAAGCGCCAACTTTTTGGCTTAAACCAATGCTTTTAGTGCATCACTAAAGTCGACCGTACTTGGTTCTCATGTTATGCCTTAGCATCAAACGTACTCAGTAAAACCCTTGTCTGAGAAATGTTGAATCCCGCGCTCAGCTAAAAAGGTCATCTGGTCATTCTTCAGAACGCTCAGCCGAGTTCAACACTCCAACAAACAACGCAGGTGAATAAATCCTAGTTCAGACAAACTTTAGCTGACCAGACACATGAATCATAAACAAGATTTGTTGATTTAGAGGTATAAAGAGTTCTAACAACATTACACAACAAAACAGGCCCAAAATAATTTTGGAAGTGTCTAACGTAAGCCCACCAAAAACTACTCCGACTGGGAATCTGCTCTTGGCAGTTTATGCTTAAAGAGCTTTTCTATCCACTCCTTCAGACGATTGGCATCTTCATTGTCGATGACGTCGGGAAACACAGGCAGTTCAAAATCCTCCACAGTTTGCGTACCTTTTTCCACCGCTAGCGGTGCATACTCTGTTTGAGTCGACTTCCACTGCATTGCATGCGCATGCCCCGGCGAGCAGCCTGTTTGTACCTCATGCTCCCCTTTCGGTACATACAAACGCATGATTGGCGGAGACATCTCATCACTACTACCTGCAAAGTCGTCGCTTTCATCACTGATTTCCTTGTTCGGTGAGTACTAAGATGGAAAAGAACATGTAAGACGGACTCCGGCTTACTCATCACCGCAACTGTGCCTGGGTTAGAACCCAAACTACATTTAGCGCTTCGTTTACATCCCCACTTCCACATCCAGTTAAAATGAGAGCAACATGCTTACCATCGGCGCCCACAGCAATCGCTCCATTCGTGTTGTCAAACTAAAAACAAATTTTTTTCCCTAAATTTGTGCCCACAAACCTCCAACCATACTCACGAATGTGTAAAAACATTGCAAAACGATACCTTTCTGAGTATCCTAGAGGGTGGTCTTCCGGAGTTATTGGTATATTTTCGTCTGTCTCGCTCTCGTCTGCTTCGCTAACGTTCGCAATCTGCCACTCTGTGGGAGTGCATTGAATGGGAGACATCCCGCTCTCCTTACAGACAGCCAAAGTTTGCATCTTTGCGTCAAAAGCACTAACACCTTCAGATATGGGCTCGGTGACCTCACACACAGCTGACATCTTCTGCGGTGATTTTGGAGGTTGCATATGAATTGGAGAAAAACAAAAATCAAACTTTGTTTTGCCCTGAGAGTTTCTTATTACATCTGGTCTATCTTCGTTGTCAGAGGATTCTTCCATTTCGGTGGTGCAGGTCATTTCGAATGTGCTATACGAGGACGATGGCACTCTACGGCCTAATTAGGGCAATATTTAGTGGGAGAACAATGACATACTAATTGGACTTAACTCTGTAGAGAGAAAGAGGCCGGAGAGTGAATCGAGGTTCTTAGCCTCTCCTCCAAAGCAAATAGTGGAGTTCTTAACTTCAACGTGAGGGTCTACAAAAGGTGAGTGGTAACGTATTAATAACTTACCACAAGGAATAACTAAGTGGGGTGAACCGCTTTGAATGACTAAAACTAAAATAAATAGAGGTAAACAAAAGTCGTTTTGTCTTTTGAGTAAGGGAAACAGTACCTTCTCCTCTGTGAACTTCTGGAGGGGACACCTCAAACGAACGGACGCTATGTTTTTTAGGCGAGCTCAAGTTTCGCCTTGGAGTAATGTTTTCACCCTAGTTTGCGAAAAATTGTCATTTAATGCGATACGATTATGCTGTTATGGGCGAGAAGGCTGTTATCATACACAAAGTAAACGCTCATGCCTATAAAATTGGCTAAACTAAAGAAATCCGTAAGTGTAGGCATCAAATTAAAAAATGAAGGAAAGCGGCAAGATTTCGCAAAAAATGCAATTTCTTGCAAGAAAGGAGAGTGCTTTGGAAGTTTAGCATGAGAAAATATGATTTTATATGGGTATACGCTCTAAAGTAACTAGTAGACTAGTGCCGTGCGATTGGCAAACGATAAGTGGATAAAAGCATTCAAAAATCCGCTCTTTCGGAAGCGATGGGCAACACAATAAGAGGAGGAATTGTTTAATTTTTTAGTGTGCACCATAAGTTTACGGTAATACAAGTATGACAACGCAGTTGCAGAAAATTCTTTGAACTGCTCACGTCAAGTTACTTCATTTTTCGTAATAAACCATGTTAGAATAAACCATTATTCGAAAATCTTTAGCTGAAAAAATCGTCGTCATTTAAGGATATGGCCAAACCAGTGAGGTAGATAAGGTGAATAGCAACTGCGCAATAGTAATACCTGTTCTTCTACTTCACAGTACTTGTCTATTTTAATCTTATAGAACCCCAGTCGACTTGTGGAGGGGGCTGAGTCCACTGTCACCCAACCATCCGACATTATAATGGTGAGTCCCCTTGGAAACTAGTATGCATTGTTACACATTTGCACAAATGAATGGCACGTACAGACGAAAAAAGGACCTAATATAAGCGCTCTGCAATGGATTGATTTGGGTGGACTTAAGTATAACGATTGCCTTTATGCTTTGTTTTGCAATATTTTTTTTGATTTGATGCTCACCAGGACATTACTTTCAGTATTTTAATTTGTTTGTTTAAATCACTACTTCACTGGGGTGTCAATTCTAGTAGTGTCGCGATGGGCGTCGGTTGAGGGCGATTTCTTGGAGGCTCTGTTCGGATGGGTCTGCGTCTTTTGGCATCAAGGTGCAACTCTTGGCTGTTTGTAACGAAAGTGGGAATCCACTCATCGGAATCGCCTCCAAAGTGTGGCATATGCCGGGCGTTAGTAAGAAGGCTGGGATTGAGGCGCACGGAAACTCGCATGCTGCTCCTGAGAACCACCGTCTAAGGAAGTCAGCCAGGTATTATTTTGCAGTGTTTCTGTGCATTCTCGAGTTCTTTGATGCTAAGCTTTTACACCTGAGTTTAAGGGAGGTTATTTGTTTTCAGTTTGTCATGGCGAATGGAACAGTTGCTTGGGCCCCCAATAGTGGGTATGTGACTGTTGTTTCTATACTACTACTGAAATGAATTTTTAATAGGTATGAAACAAGAAAGGAATTGTGGCCACTAATTTGAGTGGCGACACCATTAGTGTTGTTGGTTTGCAAGGACTGGAGTTCGTTTCACTTTTTCTTTTACGTCCTTCACCAAGCAAGGAAATAAGTGATGAGGGCGATGACTTCGAATGCAGTAGTGATGAGACGTCTCCGCCAATCATGCGTTTGTATGTGTCGAATGGGGAGCATGAGGTACAAACAGTCTGCTTGTCGAGGCATGCGCAGTGGAAGTCGACTCAAACGGAACAGAAAAGGCTACTCAAACGACTGAAAAGTGCGAAAAGTCTGCGTATTCCAATGCCAATTACAATGCTCCTGTCAATTGTCTAATGGGTTTAGTTCCATAAGCTGTCAAAGGCATATTCACAGCTGAATAGCTTTTGAAAAATTGTTCAGTCTTTTCTGTCGCGACCGCTGCTATTGGTTAACCTTCTCCACTGTTTGGATAAGCGTTACTTATTGTAGCTTTTCTGGTCATCCTTCGCTATGTCTCATTATGGCTTTGGGTGTTGCCCTTGTGGCTGATTTGGCTACTGGTTATACGTGGGTTGTGAGTGGTTGGTGTAGAAACGCCTATGCGGATGAACAAGTGAGCAAGTCAGTAAAGGAAATAGAGTAGTAATTACCGCTCTTGCTACATGCCGAGCAACTCGCGGGAGGTTATAGGGGTAGACGGTACAGATGTGTGGGGTTGCAGGGTGGGCGGTAAGTGCAACAGAGAGAAGTGGTGGGCAGGGAATCCAATGTGGTTGAGTGGACGGTTGGCGGTACTGAGGGCGTTCATGTCGGGGCGGAAGCATAAACAGTGATCCTTGTATGGTGAAATTGCGGGCAGTAGCGAAGGGTTGGGCTCACCCTTCACTTTCCATGCCGGCCACCCCCTGCATCAACAGGTTGTGGTAAGTTGTGGGTCGATTCACATCACATCACGCCGTGTGATGGGTGAGGAAAAGCGACTAACCATCACTAAGCAAGGTATGATACTCGGTCCTGTGGGTGTTATTCTCTGTTTCATTCTTCTTATCCCTCCAGCTTATTTCCCATGCACCAATCTTTGGTGACGCCGTGATTGCGATGCACAGCTAACATTGCTCATATACTCGATGGAGTGCTGCAAAATTTGAAGCACTTTTAGATGGTCGCACACCTTTCTGTGTTTCCTTATCCCTCAGTGATGACCTCGGTCCCCGTTTCGTTGCCAGCTCACGTGCCATAAATAACTCATTTTCATAAACATTCAGCCAGTGTGTGTAACAGTGGGCATGTGAATTGAGCAGCGACCTGACGAGAAAAGAGATGACACGGTTAGCTCTCACGGGGCGGCATGTCAAGTAGTGGGGTTTTGAAGGTTTCTGTTGGATGCCTCAGCTATTCCGGATTTCTAAATATTAGCTTGATTTGAATTATCAACTGAGACGTTGGCATTTGGGAAGAAGTGTACAGTTAGGTTTGGGACACTCGGATGTTTACTCAGATAAACAAGTTCCCGGATGCGTGAAGCGACAAGCGAGCAATGGGGTAGGCTGGTAGGCACGGTGGTATGTGGGCAGGTGGAGAGTGAGTGGGAGAGGCAGCGAGGAGCTGAGTGTGCGGACTGACATGCAAGTAAGCCCATGCATGGATGGATATAAGGTGGAAGGGTCGAAAGATGGATACGGGATAGATGACTAGTAGATAGGTGTTTGGATGGATGCAAACATTCATTCAGTTAAAAGTCTTCCTTTATAAAAAGGACATTCAAATGTACAGAACTTTTTGTCATGCTAAACGCTTGTTTCAAAGATGACGTCAGGGGTGTTAGATAAACGTTTATCGATTTCCTCAGAAGCAATTCCTTTACCTCCATCAAGACCTACCCTCCCGCTGTTTGGGTTGGAATTCTTTCTGCCACCAAAACCCATAAGCATTTGCGCTGTCTTGGAACTCGCACCCAGTCAGAATTGCCTGCTTAATGTCTTCTTTACCGGGTTCCTTGTCTTACCTCCCTAAGGCAGTATAGCTAAGTCCTCACCGCTGAACTAAATACCGTCTCTCAACAACACCAGGGAGCCTCAGCTTCGCTATCTTTTTTCCAGTTTTCCCATTCAACACACAGTTTAGCCTGCCCATTCTCAGGAAATCATTTGAAGTTTACGAACTTAACTAAGAGAACATCCTTGCCCACTTCGTGGTCATTCACTTTACTGAGAGAGAAACGTTTACCCCTGACCGGAAGGCCTGATCCTTTAATTCTAGCCGCCAACATTGAAACAGTTGAAAAGGCGCTCCAAAATTCATTTTGTTTGTAACCTATCCATAAAATTTATTTACCCACAAGGACGATTCGATCATGTAGTAATCAATGGAGCATCCATTTGGATGTCAAGTCCACTTCGCAGCAATAAGATGTCACAAAACCACAAACCTAAACTTGAACAAAATGTCTGTGTTTTTAAAAAACTGCGAAAGAATTGATTTTTTCCAAATTTTATAAAAATATAGCAGCGCACTTCTCATTGGTTGCATGGTTGCTCCTCAAGGTCAGATTTTCTTTGTGACTAGCCTAAATCAGACCTTACAAGCCTGAGGACGAATACACGATTCAGGGGGAGGCAGCTTTTGTTTCCGGATCATGGGGTCCTCTAGAGCTTCATGAGTTTGACTCCCCGGACTGCTTATGTCTATAACGCCTGGTTTTAGGGTCCCTGCAGTAATAGTAATGGTCGAAAGTGGTTTCAGTTTTACTAAACCGCATCGTAATGTTTTAATTGTTTGTTCAAACCTGGATTTTGGTGATTAATCACCCGTAGGCGTCGCTATCATACCTTTGCTTGGAAGCCTAACCTCCAGGCTGTGCTTTTAGCCCCCACTTTCTGTATCTCGACAGGTGGTGTTGAAGACCTATGCTAATTTTGGTACCTCAAGACATGTTCTCTTTTTCGATCCCTCCTCGTCCGTCTACTCTTCATAATTTCCAGATAGTAAGGGAAATACTCAAAGAGTAAAACCGGTTTTGCCCAGTCTTTCTCCCCACATAAGCCTAAAGCTAATAAATAGTAGGACCTTTTTTCTCCTTTTTCTCTCAAAAATAAAAGCTTTTATAAAGTAAAAGGATCCAAAAAGAGCCTTTGGTTTCCTCAATTAGGTGCGTTACTTAAGGATTCGCTTGCTTATCTCCCATTACGTGCCTAATTAGTGGTTAAGTTAAACACGGCGTCGCCTCATTTTCGATGAAATTCTACTTTTTTAGATGTTTTTACGATGCATTTATTGAAGGGAGTGCAAAAAGGTTGGAGAGGAGACGGTAGTTTAGCAGGCAACTCCATTAAACAGTCTAATTTGCTTTGACACGATTTGGAACTTTCAAAACAAACATTTTTTCCCGGCTGTAGTATTGTTACATATTTTAAGGCGTGTTTTGCTAAACCGAAATGCCGTTCCCTAAACTATTCGAAAAAAATGGCTGTTTTCTAATCGGCTAATGAAAGTACTGCATTGGAGAGAATTGTTGGGGATGAAGGAGGGAATGCCCTGGCTACCACGCACATCCATCGTCAGTCCCAAACGCAGGGTCATGTAACAAAGGAAGGAACTTAACATTGTATCTTGGGAATGAAATTTCGTATCTAATTCTCATTTAAGAGCTGCCCAACCAAATCATCGTGGGCTGTGTCTAGGTAGCAGAGAGGTCGGTGAAGTGTCACGGGTTCACTCAGTTGGCATCATCATCACGAAGGGTCGGTAACCAACTCGCTGACGAACTGTTCCAAATCGTTTACGGCCAATGTTAATGATATTTCAGTTATAAATGACATTCTGGCAGGGTGGTCTCAAGCGGGCTAGTGATGGCGTCCCGTCACTCTACTTCCCCGCACAATCTCACTTAAGCCTCTACACCAAAAATTTTTGAAAGCTGTCAGCACCTCCAATCACCTGCCAACCTCTGTTTAAATTCTCTCACAGACCGATTCTAATTTTCATCTACTTATTTACCAGCCAACTATTGTCTTGAGCCCCTAATCCACCCTAATCTCCAACCTTGCCCATCCGCTTTGTAGGCACCCACGACCACCCACACGTTCCAAAGCAATCATCCAAGACTGTAATTACTACTCTGTCTATCTCTTCACTCACCACTCAGTACTGGTAGCCGAATTCACCACGAGAACTGGCAAAAAAGTGGCAACAGAGGTGAAGAACTACAAGTGGCCAACAAAATTAACCTGCATTAAATATTTGCTTTTCCCTAAGAGACATAGAAAAAATCATACTTAAGTCGCCCCAGTTTTAGCCCAGTTTCCATTTTAAACCTGCATGTTGCGTAATAAGAGAACTGTGAATCGACAGGATACAGCAAAACTCGACAGATAAGTCTCAAAAAGTACGGTGAATAGCTTCATAATAAGCTTTTCAAGCAAAATTATGGCCACAGCACTTATTTACTTGTTTACCCATCCATCCATCTAATTATCCATCCATCCATCCATCCATCCATCCATCCATCCATCCATCCATCCATCCATCCATCCATCCATCCATCCATCCATCCATCCATCCATCCATCCATCCATCCATCCATCCATCCATCCATCCATCCATCCATCCATCCATCCATCCATCCATCCATCCATCCATCCATCCATCCATCCATCCATCCATCCATCCATCCATCCATCCATCCATCCATCTTGAATTCATCCACACATATTCATCTTCCCCTACATCCATCAATTCATTTGCAGCTGCCGTATTCATTCCGCATTCACCTATGTCTTACCCATCCATTAACTGGTCCCGTCTTCATCCATTCAATATTTTACCCACCTGTCCAACCTATTTCTCTCTATCCAATCACCCTGTCCACCCTATATTTAAAAAGTTTGCCATCCCGTATCTGTCCTTTGATCCTGTGCCCATCACTTCACTTTTATTCAATCGACCAATCAACGTGAATTGAGCAAAGAACGAGAGAGAGAAGAGGTCAAAGAGGCAACTGTGTTTATTCCTTCAATCATGTTTGACATAGGCATCAACTTTGGCTACGGAAGAAGCGAGGGAGAGAGCATTAATGCTAAATCGAGTGCCTATCGACTCTCGTAGCTCAAAAGGGCTAGAACCGGAGAATAGAGAAGTCGGCGCTTAATGGAGGAGATCACCTTTAAGGGTGCGGTATCTATGTGCTTGTAGCTCTACTGATTGTCTCCTTTATCGACAAAGGCACTATTCCCAACCAAATGTTTGTCTGTAAATCACGACAACTACAAACACCCATTCATTCAACCATTCTGTATCCATTCATTCAATCATATCTTCAATCATTTTTTGGCCATTACTCCACTTATTAAATTGCTCTGCATCCATGCAACCAGTATCCATCTATCCTTACGTGCACTTGCTTGCCTCTACCCCCTACTGGCGGGTCCACATACTCATCTTCTTGCTACTTACCTCCATCTCGCCCCACCTACTTGTGTGCCTCCTTGCCTGCCAACCCACCTTATCGCCCACCTCTCAGCTCACTCATCTAGGCGTTAGTCTGCGAACCCACCTCTTCACTTGCTTACCCACACCAAGACCTCTTCACAAACTGGCGTTCTGTATTAGCTCCTCCTGCAGTGTAGTGCAGCCGCTTCTGGATAGCACAATTTGGGATGTTACTGAGTGTGAACTAACCGTGTCATCATTCGACATGACAATTCGTCTCTTCTCGTATCAGGTTGCACCTCAGATTGCGTGTCTACTGGAAGTTGAGGATCAGACAAGTGTTCTGCATATTGACCGACTGAACTTGTACCATGATTGAAGGCGTTTGTACCCTCTAAAGGTTTTCATAGTTCCAGAGAATTGTAAGAAAATAGGGCTATAAGACATTGTGCAGTTCCTCGAGCTCTCTTCGAAGACAAAGGTGGACACAATACTAGGGCAGAATATGTAGTGTCGACAAGCAGGAGGTCTTGAAGGTTAAGGCATGGCCTACACTAAATCAAGGGACCTCAAGCCATCACACTATCACTTGAATGCGAAAACAGAAGTGAATGGCAGAGGCGGTAAGAGATGGGGAACATTATGAAGCCGTAAAACGGATTCATTTTTGTATGGATAGCAATGGAATTAGCATTTTAGTACAACCGCCTCCTTTTATGACAAAATATGACCTTGCCTCTTGACTGTAAGGAGAACTTGGGCACTAAAATAAGGGATTGTTATTCAAATGAACCAATGCCTGCAGTGAAATACACAATAGAGGTGGTTCCAACTCGTCAGCTCAATTGAACAGGTCGAATTTGATTGTCTGAGTCGCGGGCGCCTCTTGTCAACACTGCTATTTAGGACCTGGAGATGACCCAGTTGCAGAACTCACAAATGAGAATGATTAGAGAACGGAGGAACAAAGGAAACCGGCCGCCCCTTTTGTAATGGAACACAATGGAAAGTGTTTGACACCCAAATGTGAGGCCTATTGAGCATGCAATGAAAAGTAAACGGGATGACCCTTGCATTAGGACACCTTTGTTGAGGGGAACAAAGGTTTTTCTTTTCTTTGAAGTATTATACATTGAGGCAGAGTAAGTTCGCTTGCATTGGAACACGGGACTGACCTTGACCGGAAATCTGAAGGGATTGATACCTCGGGAATTTGCCGTTGCATCTTGATACAGTGGAGAATAGACCGATAATTCAGCATCGAAAAGCGAATGTGTTTTGAGGAGCTTGTGAGGAATGTGTATTGTCCATCACAGAAGGGCTTGAGGCTAAAGCTATGATCTGAGGGCCAGGACATCCAATGGCTCCCTTCTCTTAAGCGTCGTCGTCGCCTAACTTCCCAAATCACCCACCACGACGTGATTAAGGCCTTGAGAAAAATATCTCACGGACAAACCGCAGGGTCAATGATTCCTTCTATCAAATCTACTAGTTATTTAAGTCTCGGCATTTGCATTTCTGACCAAGACTTCCACACATCACACTTGTTGGATCTGTTATGTAGGCGAGGGCAAAGGCGCATCTCCAAGTGAAGTCGATTGCCGAAACGTTAATGAAGACCCAGTTGTTTCTATTGTCCAACTTATTGAGCTCTTAATGGTGTCTCGTAATTGTAAATAGCCTGATTGAATCTTAGAGGTTAAAAAAAGTGGAGCTGCTTGCTGTTGTGTACATCATGTACCTATCCATCCACTCATCCGTCAATTTATTCTGCTTTCATTCATGCATTCACTCAGCCGTACACACTGTATTTATTCATCCACTAATCCTTACCTATGCTTACCTGTGTTTAACTCCTGCTCACCGACATACAAACTCAGCTCCCTACTACCTCTCATCCTCATTCCTCACAAAATGTAGGCTTCTCCCCTGCCAACAACTGCTACCTCATTGTTAGCGTTTCATTTTTACCCATCCAGGCATTTATTTGTCTGTATAAACATCCAGCTGTCTACCAACCCGCCCATCCACTTGCTTACATGCACAAGGATGTCTTTGTAGGTAATCTGAATTAAACAGGGTAGCCTGTCTATCTTACGGAAACCTATCATACCGCACCATCCAGTGTGAGTAAACGGGGATTGAAATGCATCCTGGAGAGAATGCAAAGACGAATAGGCAGGCAAAGAGCAGAGGTGGACAGCTAAAGATGCTGGCAATGTTTAAGCAGAGACATAGGTGGAGGTCTTTTGGTGGTGGTATTGCACGTGAAAGTAGAGCAATAGGGGCACCTTCAATTACCCTTCTCATGATTAAGCCTACATCCATGCGTTGCCGTTGTTGGTCCTACTAGATGGCATTTACATAATGTTGACATTATTGTGTACGATGATGAGACAGACCGACAAACCATTACCTTAATGAAGGCGTAAAATCCAGTCCTTTGGGTGCTGTTCTATTTCCCTCCAGAAGACTTCAAGTATATTACACTAGGGTGATGCCACGCTTGCGATGCTCAGCCAATATCAGCTAGACATTTGATGAAATGGAGTGGAGTTTAGATGTTCAGATGGTCACACCCTGTCAGGATCTATCTTGTGATGGTGAATTGGACCGTGGGGATGGTCTCATTATCGGCTCACATCGTAGAGGTCATCCATTTCTGTGATATTTAGTCAATGCGTATGAATGCTTGTCTGTACCTCTACCTCCAGTGGGCACGTCGTCTGGGGTGCAAGCTGATAAAAGAGACGAATCGTCCCGCTCGACGAAGACATGGTTAGCTTGTACTGGACAGCTTGCCAATTTTTGAGAATTCGAAGCACTTTTTCCCAGGCTGACTTATCTATTTGGCGTAGTAGGTGGCACCCATTTGAATTACCAGTCCGATTTGGGCTAAAAAATATCTTAACACATGTAAACAAGCGAGGAGATGGGTTTGCAGAGAGTTGGATGCTTACACTGATAAAAAAGACAGGTGAATAATGTGTTTGGGTAGACGTGCACGTGGATAGGGCGTGAGAAGGAGGAACAACAAGGGGCTGAGCACGCAGATCAGTGAGAAGAAGGTGGACACAGTAAACGCAAGGATGAATAGGAGGATTGAATGGTGGGTGAATGGATAGATGAATGGGTGGATTAAGAGATGGATGGAATGATGTTTCACTATTATAATTTATGCTGTGACTCTTGCTTTCGTTGACAAAGGAAACAGCCACATGCCCAAAATCTTTTGTCTTTCTGAATAGTTGCTTCATAGACGGCGTCTGAAATGCCTTTCCTGCGCAATGCTTTCGTACCACAAAACTAATCACCACCACCGGATTGCAGTGCCTCTTGAGGCATACTCCTAAGGCTGAACTAAAAGTGAAAAAAGCAGCTACCATCTACTTGAATGTAACTTTTGGGTCTGTACAGTACCAACCATTACCTCAATCATTTTTACATTCTGCAACAACATATGTATCCATCCAAATCCACCATATACCATCCCCGTACGCATACATCCACCAGTCACTTCTACATCCATCTAGTCTCCATCCTGTCTCCATCTTTCCACCATTTCATCCACCCACCAATCATTTTCATTGGTCATTTCTTAACCCATTTATCCATCCATCCAGTCGATCCATCCATTTACTTGTCATGCATCTACTTAATTCTCCATCTCATTTCCACCGCTTAGTATTCATTCAGACAATTTTGCTCTTCCATTCTGTACTCGTCCATTCATCTATAAATTTACGTATCCATTTGTCCGTCCTGCAGCCACAGTTCAAAATACAATTCTGTATCATTAAATTAAAAATCGTTTTTATTTTCATTTTATCCGTCTTGCATTTATTCTCGATCCATCCATCCATCCGTCCATCCACCGCAGGACGACATTAGAGCTCAGCTCTCACCATGAAGGAGCAAGCCAATAGTCCGGACTATGATGCGCTCACCAAGAGATCACTCCTCTTCCACAGCAGTCTCAAAGTTCGCCGCCACAACACTTCACTCTGCCAAAAGACTAAATCAAAGTTCATTTGTCCGGATTGCAGTGCCTCTTGAGGCATACTCCTAAGGCTGAACTAAAAGTGAAAAAAGCAGCTACCATCTACTTGATTGTAACTTTTGGGTCTGTACAGTACCAACCATTACCTCAATCATTTTTACATTCTGCAACAACATATGTATCCATCCAAATCCACCATATACCATCCCCGTACGCATACATCCACCAGTCACTTCTACATCCATCTAGTCTCCATCCTGTCTCCATCTTTCCACCATTTCATCCACCCACCAATCATTTTCATTGGTCATTTCTTAACCCATTTATCCATCCATCCAGTCGATCCATCCATTTACTTGTCATGCATCTACTTAATTCTCCATCTCATTTCCACCGCTTAGTATTCATTCAGACAATTTTGCTCTTCCATTCTGTACTCGTCCATTCATCTATAAATTTACGTATCCATTTGTCCGTCCTGCAGCCACAGTTCAAAATACAATTCTGTATCATTAAATTAAAAATCATTTTTATTTTCATTTTATCCGTCTTGCATTTATTCTCGATCCATCCATCCGTCCATCCACCGCAGGACGACATTAGAGCTCAGCTCTCACCATGAAGGAGCAAGCCAATAGTCCGGACTATGATGCGCTCACCAAGAGATCACTCCTCTTCCACAGCAGTCTCAAAGTTCGCCGCCACAACACTTCACTCTGCCAAAAGACTAAATCAAAGTTCATTTGTCCGGATTGCAGTGCCTCTTGAGGCATACTCCTAAGGCTGAACTAAAAGTGAAAAAAGCAGCTACCATCTACTTGAATGTAACTTTTGGGTCTGCACATGTTAGCCTTCCCAAGGAAAAGAAGTAGTTAGCTTCCGTGCCTTTTATGTTAAAGTGTTATTGATGAAGAATGCCCTGTTTTGTTAGCAGCAAAGGAAAGGAGACGAAAGAAGAGGTGGTGGAGGTTGTAGCACTGAAAAGTGGAAGAGTGGGAAACATGAGAAAAGGTGGTACTATTAAGGTGGCACATGGTGGGGCAGAAGGGAGAAGGGATGAGCTGTTGTGTTTCCCTCTCTCCCTCTCCCCCCTTCCAAAAGGTGGAGCTTGCTTTCACCTGTCATCATGGGGGCGTGGGCGGCAGCTGATGGTGCATGTTTACCGTCTAACAGAATTCACTTCTATTCTAGACACCTATGAAAGCGCTTGGAGTCTTTTATGAGGACATGCTGCTGACATGAAAAGATGTGGAGGACTAAATTGAAGGTGCCTCATCTCGATGCTTTTAATTACTGACTAGGCACTCTGTTGAAATTAGGGTAGTCGCCAGACTACTGCCTGATGGTGACTAGCTCACGAGGTGCCAGATTTCACGCTGACCGTCAACTATCGTGACCCACTGAAATACTCCTTTCTTAATGCTCACGCGACGATTGTCGGGTAGAGGTGTACTGGGTAACACATTTCCTGCCTCTGACTTAACTGAACTGCCTGAGACACGTTTTTGATTCTGTTCGGCAGCGGGACATTCTTGACGCACTTTTGATGGCTTCAACTAAATCGTTACCATTGCTCGCTCTCTGGAGGCGACTCTGGATTAAGAGCTCCATGGTACCGTTGCTATAATCGAACAATCAAGGCAGCCTGCACGTTTTCGAGCAAGCAGCTGGATATTTCACCACCACATGTGTTGACTAAAAATATTTCAGTATTTAAGTCAAGAAAAAGGGCTATTTTAATGAAGGATCCGAGGCCTATTATGAGCGGTATTAGAGCCTATCCCTGTACCATGAATTTATGCTGATTTTATGCTTGAGGTGCTTCCGACGCTCAAATATCCTTCCTACCCTTCAATACGTGCCACAATGATGGTTGAATTCACTAAAGCTTTGTCTTTTTGATTTAAGAAACCACAAAAGGGGCGGGCGCCAACAGTTCTTTGGCTGCTAACCCTGTTAGACAGCACTCGCTATTAATGGTGATACAAGAATATTCCAACGAAATCTTTACCAGGTGTGGTGCACCACTTATTAGAAGACAGTATTCATGCAGGGATGTGGTTGAATGGAATGTTTAGACATACGTGAACTATCGGTTTGCCACATCTGTCAACCGATCCTCTCAGCAATGGCAGTTGTTCGTGGTACCTTGGTCCCCATATGCATTTCACTCACTAGCAAAGGGAACCTTTCCATTTCGTCCAGAATCGCACGATCTTTCCTCCACTACATGCCTCTGTTTTCCACCTTCCAGTGATTTTATCCTCATCAGTTAATCTTTCTGAGTTGCGTGTTCTTCAATCGTGCCTTCGACGAGTCGAAAACACCTCAATCACTACTTGCACTATGCATTTCTACGCACTCAACGTGGACTTTGGAAAAAACACAAGGCAAATTAGTGCCTAGGTTCTGCCTTCAATCGAGGGTTGGAAGATCTATCTTGTCAAAAAGGAAGTGAGAGTACTTTTGATTGCGTCACAGTCTCCACTAAGACGCTCTTCCCATCGCCATGCAAAAATGGAGCTAGTGCACTCGTTTGTAAGCTACTCACCTGCTGTCCAATTTGTCAGCCACTCTCATGTCACCTAGCTATCAAAGTGGGCGGAGGCTAGTACTCTAGCTTGAAAGACTTTAAGGAAAGGAAAAGGCGCATTTCCCGCTTTTACATAAAAACCGAGGTTCATTAAAGGGGTTCTAAGACAAATCAATGGCTGTATTCACCCTTCATGATGCTATTGCTTGTGGTAGCGTTGTACCGCCTGCGTGTAGGAGCCTTGGTCGCTGGTTAGTGCAGATCGTCCGAGACCGAGTCTAGTCCTGAGCCTAATCCAAACTGGTAATCATTCATTTAGAGGGGACTGAGAAGACGCACAATCCTCATCATGCCCACAAAAATGGCACAAAGAAGAAATTTGGTAAATCGAAAAAATTGTTGGTTTTGAAGGCACTTCGAAAAGTGAATCAATTTGAATTCTTTGTTAAGGAAGGGCCAACGATGCTATCCTCAAGTCTCCGCACAAGGTCAGTTGCATCTTTCTGCTCAAGCAATGCCAAATTTGAAGGTGATCAAAAGGTTCTTTTTCTCTCCCAACACTTTTCCCCTTCTCCAAACAAAAAATGGGCAGATTAAGGAGGTTTCGGCTGTTGTACAGGGGTGGGCAGCGGAGCCCTTTTATTGGTTCGCCACCAAAACCAAAGGGTAAACAAACAGAATGTAACAAGACGGTTAATTAAGACTGCTGGTACATTCGATTGCCACAACCTAGATGGGACCTCCAAAGCCGGGCGCTTCAACTCTGGGCAGCCGAGGATATTCACTCAGAGAGATTGAGAAGGTATCACAGCTAGGAATGCGTGTTGTCTTCCACCTCTGGAGGGTGCAGTTTTTCTCAAGCATGAAGGGCTCCTGACAACCTCCTACGATATCGCGTTTATCCACAGACCTTGAGGAAAACAGCGTAATCAATGAGGTGCGTGTTAGCATTTCTCGCTTATTTTGACAACCAATCATGCTTCCACCGTTTTTTAAGGCTGCTTTTCTATTTTATTTACAAGTGAATACGCGTGCTTTGCAGTTGTTTTGACGGACATTAATGAGGCCATTCGTTGCGTGGTCGGCGGATGGTATACCCAACCATGCTTTCTGAACAATCAGCCACTCAAACCCGTCGTACGGGAACCAGAAGGTGAGTCTTAGCCAGCAACGTCAAATACCACGAAGTGGAGGAAAACTCAGTCTCTTATTTAGCCATTGAACCATCCATCCTGTGTTCATCCCAAAATTCACACAAAGATCCACCCTGCACCCATCCTCACAGCACCCACTAATTCTTTCGTTTATGCTTCCATCCATTCACCAAGTCTGTATCCATGCGTCTATTTTACCCATCATCCTCTATCCACCTCTCTAGTCATTCGCCCGTCTATTCAAGCATCAGTGAAATTAGGACCATCCTCCTCAACACAGGCGATATTGCCGGTTGAGGAGTTATCGGCTGACATGGCCTGGAGACCAAGCTGCTGGACAAGGGTGGGTTGCGAAGCCCTTACTCGGTTCGCCAACAAAAATTGTGAGGTAAACAAACGGATTGTGACGAGGCGGTTCAGTAGACTTGCTACTATGATCAATTGACACAACCTTGATTAGACCTCCAAAACCAGGCTCTCCAACTCTAAGCAGATGGGAAAGATCCACCCAGGGAGCCTTAGGAGGTACCACAGACAGGAGCTTCTGATGACAGGTACATCTAGAACCTATCTCGTCGGCACAGCCATCTATCGCAGAAATGACAGTGCTCGAGGGCAGAAAGAAGGGGAGGAGAATTTAAATCATCTTCATGCTTTTCCACCTGTGCTCATTAAATCACTGCTGCCAAATCCACCACAATTTCATCTTCCGCCTCCTTCTTGCCCACCTATACTCCTTCCTCTGTTGGTTAAATAGGACTTGCTTAATCAACAACGCTTTTTGCATAGAAGAGGTGCAGGCCGACCGTTTTTGTCCTCATCAGCAAATATTTACAGACAAGCAAATTGGAGTAAAATCGTTCATTAATCTTGCTTCCACCATTTGGTACACTACTGCATTAGAGACATGCTTTGGGAAATACCACAGTCCAGACAAATGTACTCCCACTTCGACCTGAATTGACGTTGACTATTCCGACGTCTGACTTCGAAATTGCTGAGGAAGAAGATCGATCTCGTCGAACTGTTGCTTCTCGTCTTCTTGGTGGGACGGGAGCTCTCCTGTCACCTTGTGATGACAGTGGCACTGATCTCCTTTGCTCTGTTCATAGTGGCATTGTGACTGCGTGCATTGTCACGACATGGGTATTAAAACGTCCGATTTGTTGTGACTGCCACAAGAGGTGAAGGCGTTGCCATTGGAGTCGTCACGTCACAGAACGTCCACTAACTGCCTGATCCTTGACTTTCAGTGAACACGTGACCTCAGGTGCAGTCCGACAAGGGACGAGATTGCCCCATCAACCGAAGTCAAGTTTGGCCCATGCTCAATAGCTTGCAAGGCCGTGCGATTTGAATGCAGGCCTACGTGGAATGCCTTTCGGAAGGCACTGATTCAAACTCGCGGTTTGATTTGAAGTACCAACGAAGAGATCGTATCAGAGGAGAGCAAGTGATCAGATGGGTTTACGGATAATGCGTTTCTTACACTGATAAATTAATGCGTAGTTAGGTAGAGTGATAGGCGAACAATGAGGGGAGCTGATGGAAAGGGAGGCATAGACGAAGGTTAGGAGTGGAGGGTAGCAATGCCACGGCTTGGTAGGTGGTAAATAAAATCAAACGCCTGGATAGGTGGGCACAGAATGGATGGGCGCAGGATATACGCAGTTAGGATGGACAGACGTGATATTCGATGAATGGAAGAATAAAAGCGTGAGTGGATTCGGGAAGGAAAAATAGATGGATAGATGTGTGGATATATCAGAGGGCAATAAATGGGTGTACGGATGATTACGGGATGGAAGAACGGATTGGAGAAATGATGGGTGGATGGACACGGGATGGATGGATGGATGGATGGATGTGGGATGATTACGAGGTGGATGGGTGGATGGATTGGTAAGAAGGATTGGTGGGATGGATAAATAGATGAGAAATAGGCGATTGGATAGCTGGAAGCGTATTAGTTGGATAGATTGATGGATGTGGATGGATGGTACAACAATTATGAATAAATAGATTAGTGAATGAACGGCAGCATAGATGCATGTATGAATCCAGGATGGAATGATGGAAGGGATGGATATGGACTGGATAGATGTATTTGTACGAGTTAACTGTATGGGTGGATGCGGAATAAAATGAATGCAGGTAGGATCCCTTTGTCGGCAAATAAGCCGGTCACGTGACGTCTTTGCATCTCACAGGTACTGTCTTCCAAGAGGTGACTCCTACTTTACCAAAAGATGCTTATTCGCTCCTCCGACTGTCAGCCTGTCTGCACACTGCCTAATCAGTGAGTGGATAATAACTTTTCGATTCAAAGCAGCTCACCATGATAATCACGGCAGAAGGAATATGCTCAATTGCATGATACTTCACTTCAATGAAGGAAACGCGTTTTCTGCTGCCTATATATAGCTGAGCTGACAGGATGGATAGCCTGGAGGCTTGGTCGGAAGTGAGACACACCGAGACTGAAATGGCCTATTAGTTAAGCGTTCGTTGTTTCAGACCTCTCCAAAATACACAGAAAAGGAGTAGTTGATGTAGCAGCTTTTCCTCGCAAGATTAAGATGCACGCTACAGTCCATAGACACGTCAGGGTCTCCTCATGCTTAGCTGCAAAAGACCTTACAAGTTTGAGCAAGATTGAATGGTTTGGAGTTGAAAGACCATATTATTCTCTGTTGAACTTGCTGTGCGGCTCACATTAGGGACGTCTGATTTCGAAGACCTTGTCAAGGCAGGAGTAGTGGGAAATAGAGAAGACTTACTAAATCGCCTTGTAATGCTTTAATCATCTGTTCGATCCTCCGTCATGGAAACGGGCAATCCAGGCGCTCCACTATAGTAACGTCCACAGTGCCAATGGCGGGGCCATGTCTATAGGGCCCAGTCCTTCCCTATTTTGACAATGTCTATTCTGCTCAATCATTACGCCTTCTTTCGTACTCAAGGCAAACCTTAGGGCTCACGATGTTCTTCTTCTTTGTAGCGATCTTTTTGGTCTGTTCTTCACAACAACCAAAGACCACTGGAAGCACTCGGAGGGTTCAAACACCCAAAGGGTTGGCTTCAGCCTTCCACTTAAATGCATCGAAATTTTAGAATTACCTTGCAACTTCCAACTCTACTCTCCTCTTATCGGACTAAGAGATTGCTGGTAATTTTGTTGGTCAGTTCGTCAGCCATTCAGTAACATTATCGAATAGTCTGTTGGTCTCTCCCTATTACGCTATTGGATTCCATGATTTTTGCTTACCAATTGATACTCCTGTTAACCTATCCTTTCACCACCTCCTATCTCTAGCCTTCATTTTGGTGGCAATTAGTCTTCACAACGCAATCTTCATTTATTTTATCCACTAGCGACAATATGCCTGCCAGTTCCTTCTGGAACACAGCAGCTTCTCTCCTTCACATGCCCTCGGTTTTGTGTCTTTCCACCAATCAATCACGAATACCAATGTGGGGTTCATGGACACCTCCAGCAGCTACGAATTCCTCGCCACGATTTGCCTGTATGTGTCTTCTTCATTGCCGTTGTCACTGACAATGTGCATCGCTACCTCGAACGGATCAAGTATGAGTGTGAAAATGATTCGCTTCTACCTACTGACCGGATCGCCCATGCAACTTCTCTACCCTTGTGAAAGTGGTTTCATCTCTCACCGTTGTCTGCGACAACCGTGAACTTCTAATATCCACGTTGCAAGTCAGTGTGGGTGTGGTAATGGAGTGGCTGGCGAAGAGTGACATAATAGCCCTGCGATTCGTGTACACCAGTACGGAGATAAATGGGTGCATAGAAGTCATTTTTAAAGACTCCGTGGCCATTGACAAAGCCAAGGCGAGTTGGTGTTGCTGTCGTCACGAAGTGGCAGGAGAACTCCTCCCTCACCAAGAAGACGAGGACCAACAGCCCGGCTTACGATGCACACACCAAAATAGCGTCCTTCGCCTGCAAAAGATTTCAAGTCTGTCGTTGCTACAGCTAATATTTATTCGTCTGGATCGAGGCATCTCTCCAAGCATGCCTCTGATGCAGCAGCACTAGCAAAAGAAGAACAAAGTGTTGTTCCCGCCTCCAACCCATTCTGCTTGGCTGCCACTATTTGCCAATTAGAGGTAAAAGTTGCCAGCTTCCGCGTCTCTGGTGCTCAAAGTGTTTCTACGCATGTTCTGTTGTACCAGCAACAGTCGGCTCTGGTAAGGTAGTGGCTCGAGAAAATGACCAGTCATGTAGTAGCAGCGGTTAGGGTAGATTGGGGAAAGCATGAGAGGGATTCGAATGGCCTCCCCTCCCTCCTTTCCTCCCGCCTTTCCTCTGAGGCGCTATTATTTTGAAGGCATCTAACCCGCCATAACAAAGGTGGCACGAGTTGTAATGTCCTTTTCTTCTACATGAGAAAGGATTTGCATGTGCCTGCTTGACTTCTCTGGCTAAATTGTCACGCTCCGGTCGTTCCTCAGAAATGGCCTCCATTTGAGCGGGTGCCAAAATTTGGGGCAAGAACTACATGCTTCCCTCGTAAACAATGAAGTGGGTTTTCTTCCACCGCAACCCAGAACTCGTAGCCATAATCAGGTGCAGCGGAAGCGGACAGGGTTTAAATTCACCATTTGACCTCGCTAGCGCTGATGACATGGTGCTATTGCCTGACGAAAAGGGAGACATTCAATGCTCTTCTGATTTCGCGATTGCATTGAGAGTGGAAGAGACACACCACCCAGCTCCTACAGCTTACACTTCTCACAGGCTTTCAAGTCTGGGCATTAGCCCTGCCTACTTGGATAACTATGCAATACGAGTGACTGACGAAAGTGGCAGTTCATGGGTGTACATGTAAAAAGCTACGACTGCTTTACTTTTGCCTACATAGCGAGTAAGTTGGCGTCATGCTCAAGAATACAACGCAGCCATAAGTCCCAATGCTCCTTTCATGGCAAGAAAGAGATTCCGACATCCGATTGTGAGTGGCACTTTAGGCAGTGAGTCATTGTGTGTTGTCCCAAATACCTGCAGAGCGATGGTGGAGATGGCGTCAGCTTGTCGACTTTGGCAGATGGTGGATGGATCGTGCGGAGGAGTCGGCGAAGAGCAAAACAGGGGAAAGCTGAGGAGCTGAGATGGTGTTATCTGGGTCGATGTGGAAAGGTTCTCGTCACCAGTGGCTAAAATAAGTGGAGGTGCTAATGTACACGGCTGAAGGCTGCAGTAAATATAAAGACAATGAATGATCAACTACTTGATCTGTTAACCTTACATATTTTAGGTGGTCCATTCAACCCCATCCTCACTACTCAACATATTTTTACTGAGTGATGCAACTATTCAACTGTTAACTTTGATACACTAAACAAAATCGTGCATTAGATTTGCCTACTCAATTGCTGATTGCATTGCGCCCTTTCGGCACGCAATGTAAAGTAAAGGCCTTTTTAACTTTTTCGCACAATGAAGTCTATCACGATGGGAAGACAAAAGAGAGTGTGAAGAACAAAAAGCGTTTGATAATTTTTAACGTTGGGCTCATGTGAGTGAAGAGACAGGACAGATCCTGCATGGAGTTCTAAGGCAGCTGAAATCCTGGAGATTTTCCAGCTAAACTAGGAAAGCAAAAGGAGCGAATCGACAAGGCGGTGCTACTAAATGAGGCATAGCACTCCGAGACATGACTGAGTCTAATAGTGCTGCACAAACGCCACAGTGTACAACGGAGGCACAGTAGTGGCCTGCTGACAGAACTAAGAGTCTAACAACAAATGCACTGCGAATCAATTCGGTAAGATTTCCACCACTTCTGATTACTATCGTCTCTAAACTCAGGCGTTTCAAACATGGACAGGCCGGGGAGGACCATTGGCAACCACACCTAAGACTGAATTATGCTTTCCAACTGCAAATCGTGCAGTCTTGCTCAAAGTGGCCCAACTCATCCAGGCAGCACCAATGTGCCACTCGAACGAGGAAGACTAAAGACGATGAGCATGGATCTGCTTGCGGTAGTCACTCGTCGGAACCTTCGGTCAAGCAGTGAGTTACAGACGTACACCTTAGTCAAGCGACGTGGGTAGAACACGAAGTCTAGACAAGCGACGTCAAGTTGGTAACCACAAGAGTAAGTGTGGCTCCAGGATACGCACTGGAGAGCAACACTAGCAACAAAAGACCCACAAGGAAGGCGGATGTAGAAGCGCAGATTGCATCATTGCTAGAGTAGCGCAACAAAGTACACTCTCAAAAGTCATCCCACAACCGCTACAAACTCCGTTTCATTGGTGAAAGCTGCTTCTGACAGTTCATTCCATCCACGCCGTAGGCAGACCAGCATTCACGCTGTCAGTGACGTCGAAGTTCGTCCCAAATCACAGGCCTCCACAAATCAAGTCGCTTTGTTAAACGTGAGGCGCACATTCTTCCTACTGCTCCTACCACGGAATGTGGAAAGTGAATAAATGAACGAGCATCTGTCTTCACACTCACACTTCCTTCCCCAATGCATGTGACAGGCAGGCAATCAGCACAACTCACTCAGACCAAAAGTTTCCTTGAAGTTGGAAAGAAACGCAACTGAAATTGTTTTAGTTTCTTCCTTTAGTCCCAGCTCTAGCGAATCCATTCTGCATCTCACCAATGAGACGATCGAATTTCGCCACGCAAACACAGTGTCCGTGGGAGCAACCTCCCGCTGACAATGGTGAGATATGAGGCATTCTCAGACAATAGATTTGTAACAGAGAACCCGAACCAGTCTCGATATCACTTGGCTAAGGAGAGGACACGCGATTCAGCCAATACCAGTTTATTTGCTCAGAGCTTTTTAGGCCAAAGTACTTGCTCCACCAATTTGATTGCTGTATAGTACGAGAGTAGTTGGCAGATCTGACAGCAGATGGCATATCTCATAAAAGGATACACCAGTTTTATTTGTGTTTACATTGGCGACGGAGGAGGCGTTTTGATCAAGACTGCAACTCAACAAAAGTACTCGTGATTTTTGTTTCGCAAAAAGCAATGTTTGCCTTTGGATTAGTAGCAAGACAGGCACTGAACCATCGTGCGCTATTCAAAGGCACATGCTACAGCTTGTCTTTATCTCCTACAGATCAGCATGCGTGATCACCACCTCTTTACATCTCCTCCTCCTCACTTCTCACTCACGTGCATGTCTCTCTGCCAACCATCCTGCTGCACTATGTGCCTCTCACTTCACCCAGGAGGACATTTGTTTATCTGTGCTAGCATCTAACCGTCTACAAGCCCCACTTTCAAACTTGCTCACACGTGCCAAGATCTCCTCGTTGACAATCTCAAGTGAAACCGGTGTTCTAATTTACGGTGAGTCTGAAACAGAGAACTGCTGAGCCATCCCACGATAACGCACCACAGAATGTCGAAAATACGTGTTCTGGTTGATTAGCAGGCTTCCTCTTTCGACTTCAAGGATTGAGAATGAAGGGCTACTAGCAATCCTCGGCATTGCCACGTTTACCTCCACACCATGAGGAAAAGTGCGTAACCAAGGAGAAGCTCGTTACAAACGGAATTTGCGTGCGTTGCATTTATCTTAATGGGCAATAATAAAGGCCCTCATTGCATAGTTGGCTGATGGTACTTCCCATCAAGCCTTGCAACCATCCAGCTAGTGAAAACTGTTGTACTGGCAAAGGAAATCGCGCCTTACCCAGAAGCGCCAAACACCGCGAAGCAGGCGAGGGCTGAGTTCCTTACTTATCCTCTGAACCATCCATCCTGCGTTCATCCTACAATCCGTTCATCCATTTTATCCTCCACCCATCTAATCATGTATTTAACCTTTGTGTCTTCACCCATCCTGCAGCGCATTACTTACCCTTACAATTCTTCCATTTGTTGATCCATCCATTCATCAAGTCTGCATCCATACATCTGCCCATTCATTGTCCTCTGTCCACCTCTCCAGCCACTCGTCCATCTACTCAAGCATCAGTTAAGCTAGCAGCTATTAATTCCACCATTCATTCCACCATTCATTCATTCATTCATTCATTCATTCTGCGTCCCTATTTTCATCTCCCCACCCAAAATCCCTCGCCTACCAACCCTGTATCCATGGCTTCATCCATCTATCCTACATGCACTAATTCATTTGTTTTCCTCAATCCAATTTTTGAGTGATCGGACCTGCATTCAACTATCCTCCCGCTTATCAACGCATGCATTCATCATTCCCTTCTTTTTTAAAATAACACCTCTCCAACCATCCCAATTCTACCCTTTCACCGATCCATCCTCTCCAATCCACTCATTCAACCACCCATCTGGCTCTTTGTGCTCTCCTAAAATGCAATCAAACATATTGTTAAGGAAATTGCATTCCAAAAATAGAGCAAGGTTAAACCAAATTTGACCATCAATCAGGCATGCAATGAAAGGCAAACAAGGAGACCCTTCAATTAGCGCCCATCGTCGTGAAAACAAAGGATGTTCAACTCCTCGAACGGCAGAATTAGTTTGTGTTCAGGTGAAGAAAATGAGAGAGAAGGTAGAAAGAGGTCTCCACAACTCTTAACTTTAGTTTTACTTTGGTAGAAGGACGAAGGTAAAGTTATGCGGGGATGTGGGCTGGTTGAGCTCCTCCTGTGTTTCGACGCACTGCCAGTAGATTTTAAAGAAGAGACCAACAAGAGAGTATCCAAAACGGGCAAATGCCTTGAGATCATAGGGACTTCCTCAAAGATGAAAGGAGGCATAATGCCACAGCTGGGTAAGCATTGTTGACAGGTGGAAGAGCTTGAGGGCTATAGACATGACTCCGAAGGCAAGCCACATATTGGATGGGCAAGGAAGGAGTGCCTAGGTGACTCGTTATCCATCTATCCAATGTTTGACATAGCCACTCACCCCTTATTTGCATCGTCTACGGCTCTCCTTAGTCTATCTCACTTGCCGACCAACGCAAAGCAGTTGGTGCCGTAAGAAAGACTACTCACGGAGAACTAGCGATAGTCATCACATTGCAATGCAGCTGAAATCATAATTATTCTCAGTGTGAGAGATTTATCTTGTCACTTTGACTAAATGAGGTGAATTATCCTGCAAGGAGGGAGTGAATGCGCTGGCCACCACGGATGTTTACCTCCAATAGAAGAAACCCTTACTCCATTTCTCCCCCTCCACCTCCTCTCACGCCTTTTTCAAGACTACAATGCGGCTGCAATATTACTGGTTACTTTATAATTAAGCAGTGTTTTTGCCTTTCTATTACAATTGTTAGCAAATCAGCCACACTACCTTAACCAAACCATGAAACCGAGAAGTAACAAAGTCAAGTGGCCAAGCAGGATTGTTCCCTTCTTGTCGTGTTTGACGTGGTGTGCAACTCTGGATAGATGAGAAGCAGTGGAGACAACAAACTTAACCACGCAGGTTTATATTATCTTTGGTGATTCATAAGGCGACCACCTCTGCTGCAGTGGAGCACTGCGCTAGAAGTGTGGCAATCTGGGGAGAGAGGAGACAAGTGTGGTGTAGGTTGAGATGCCTATGGGTAACTGGTGCCTGTGAGATATGGAGAAGAATGTTTGTAGCTCTCTAAATAACACAAGTAATGCAAACCTTTGGTAAGGTAAACAGTTTTGGACACACGACTGACTCCATTATCAACAAGAGGAAGAGTTACAGCCTACTAAATGACCATGTTTCACGACAGTTTTATCCATCCCAAATCCATCCATCTTATACACATTTTATTCATTCCCTATCCACCCATCCACACGACCATCTCGCATGCGTTCATTCATTGGCATCTATGCAGCATCTATCCATCTATTCTGACCCGCATTAATCCAGCCATCTATCCTGTATTCATCCATGCGGCTGTCTATCAACCCAAGTACCTTATCTATTCATCCCTTCCTCGTTTTACCCTCCATTAATTGACCTATTCATCCAACATCCACCTAAGCAGCACCCACCCAAAAAAACGCATTACCAAGACCATTTAGTCATTTATCCATAAATCCGGTACCGTTCCGTCCAGTAGCCCTCTATCTCTGTTCATCTATTCATCCATCTAGCGCAGGGTAATCCATTTATCCATTCACCAGTTTTCTGCCTCTTGTTCCGTCCCAGCAATCCAGTCACTTAATCCGCATCCATCCAGTTGGCATTTAGTAATTATCCATAATCCATCCCCTACGCATCCACCCATTCATTTATTAATCCACTATCTCCGTTCCGTAATCATCCCCACACCCATCTATCCACCTATCTGCGTACATCCTGCATCTATCAATAAAGTTTATCTCTTTACCCTCCATTAAGTCAGTATTTATCCATTCATATATCCCTCGCCCATCCATCCTGTATCCATCCAATCATCCATCCAATCATCCATCCAATCATCCATCCATCGTCCAATCATTCACTACATATCCTTTTATAGGGTTACTTGAAGCAACACGAAATCGGAACGACTAAGAGGTCCAGTGGGAGACCACGTTTATTCTACCCAACATGCTTAGCATGGTGATCTAATCCAACCTCCATTCATCCATCCATCTTGTAGACACAGCAATGTATTTGACTATTCATTCGCCACGTCTTCATCCACTCCTCTGTCCTGTATTCATCCCTTCATTTTATTTATTCATCCACATTATCCACTCTCAGTCATTCACCCACAAATCCATGCCGTATCATAAAGGAGTTTGGTGTCCATACATCCCATTCTTTTACATCCTCCATCCCTCACTCCAACAGGCGTGCATACCTGCCTGCCTACAAACCTACCTTATCGTTTGCCTTTCATTTTACCCATGTAGGCGTTTGTCTGCAAACATTCGTCCCCATCTGCTTACATGGGCCAAGACCGTATCATAAAGGAGTTTGGTGTCCATACATCCCATTCTTTTACATCCTCCATCCCTCACTCCAACAGGCGTGCATACCTGCCTGCCTACAAACCTACCTTATCGTTTGCCTTTCATTTTACCCATGTAGGCGTTTGTCTGCAAACATTCGTCCCCATCTGCTTACATGGGCCAAGACCTCTCTGTGGGCAATTTAAATCAAACCAACATTTTGAATTACTTTCTCCTCGAACGCTGTGCAGCTGAGCCATCCCTCGACAAGCTGCCTCAAAAGCCCCAAATTTGGAGTTGAGTTTGATGTGAGCTAATCGAGTTATGGTTCAGCAAGATAGATTTTATCATTCCTTGTCGGATTGTTCACAGAAACGAATAAATGCTGTGACTGGGGTTGGTGACAAGACCATCACAACCATGGTCGAGATTGAGAGTGAGAGGTAGACAGGTAGACGGATATACATCTATGGGAGCTGCTGAATTAACTGTTTGATAGACGCGTCAAGTTAAAAGAGAATACTACGGAATGCAACACATTTGTAAACCATCAACCGACTGACTCACCGATCAGTGTCTCGCTAAGGAACACACGACACGAAATGTTGATTCAAACTTACCTAGTTGTGCAGCCATTGACAATTATGCAGCAAATGAGGTCGCTGAACTCAGTTACCTGCTAAACTACTGATTATTTTCCACCTTTCTTGCTTGCATATATTAAAATATAATGGAACACATTGAAAGGGTTTTCGAACACATCCATGTGGCGAATAATGAAAGGTAAAAAAAGCAGTTCTTCTATTAACTCACACCGTTGCAAAATCAAAGGCCTTTTAGATCTTTTATGCCAGGAAATTGGTTATGAAGGGGAAACAAAAGAAGAGCTTTGTCCGTTGTTAGCTATTTTATGCCTTTTGAAGTGCCGCGAATCGCATTCTGTGGGGAATAGAGGCAACTAAATCGTTTGAGGATTCGAAGGATATACCAATACGACAGTGCTGAAGTGACAAAAATACCTTGAAGTACCTAGGATGTGTATCTTCGAGACTTTCTTGAACAAGCAGGAAGGCATGAATCCTGGTTAGATTATGTATTGCTGACACACCAGTGCTTGAGGCTACAGGCATGCGCCGGAAGCCAGTCTGTACGGAAGAGGTATAATGAAGGATTGTCTACTTAGCTCGTTACCAAAATCGAGAGTCATACAGACCATTAAAGCAACACACTATTCCTTCCCTTCTTTTTGAAGCTCCGTTCCAGTCACCTTCCTTGCCCAATCTCCCACACTGGCCACCACAACAAGAAGGAATGCTAACTTTCACCTCTAGAATGTGCAGTTTGAGCAAGCACTCAAGGAATAGCTGGCGCCGTGCTAGAAGTAAGACCTAAAATATTGTGATTTCAAGTTCTTAAGAGAACTGGGATGCACTTCGATCTGTCCCTCTTCTTTTCTCTTTCGACGGCAAAATCACTTTCATCTAGAGGTTAGGGAACCTGCTCCGTAATAAACCTGTACTATCTCATCACCACTATACGGAACTGACCTGCGAGCAAATGCCGTCATTGAACACCTTTGAGGAAAACAATTTAATTAACAATTTTTCCTTAAGACAAGAAGTTTACAAAAGATTCCTTATAAGGTTCTGACCAACAGTGCATCAGCACTTATTCTAATGCACGCTCAATTAGCGGTACAGCTCAGCCTCGACGAGTTGTACATACATTTAAGCCTTTCACACATCCATCTTGTCAGACCTGATTCGTAGGCGATAGAAATGAAGCGAACAACCACAGCAACAAGGAAGACTCAGTTCACTTAAAGGCGTACTAATCCAACTATTATCTAACCGGTGATGATGGCGGGACATCGGGTTGTGTGTTTGAAGTCTTCTGGTGGGAGTGAATAATGGTCGACTAAAACCCTTACTAGACATTTTTAAAATGGGGAAATAAAAGTAAGACCAAGAGGCGCAATTATGCCTCCTTGTCCAGAGAAAGATGGACCGTATCACCAACAAGAGGAATAAGCCATCCATTATAGCATTCAGAGCCTCAGTCGAACTCGCACAAGAGTCTCGCAGGAAACCTGACTTAGATAACTGGGCTTCTTCTGCTACGCGTGTTAAGTTGTCATTCTCGATGCTGAAACTATTCGAAAATTCAGCATTCTCCTTTGGTCCGTGGAAGTCTGATTAATATAAAGCATATGGACTACTCAAGCAACCACGACTTTTCTGACATGATTCACCTGGAGCCAGTACGTTTGTGATTGTCTTCGCCTACGATAGCATGGAGTCGTTGACTACCGCGGGATATCACCTTGTACGGATAAAGTCCAAACGTATGTGCTCCTCAGTCCTCACGCCAGCGCGATCTCCACTCTGAAGGCAACGTCGTCACCTATATTCTTTGTGTTCAACAAGTCGGACCCTCCAATATTCATGTCGAAGGTCGGTGAGGACGTGGTAATGGAGTGGTTGCGGAGTAATGGTCTGACACCCTCACAATTCGTGTGGGCCACTGCCTGAACGAATAAGTGCATGGTGGACACATGTAAGGTTTAATATATGTAATCATGCATTCTTCTCGGACTAAGCAAAAGCAAAAACAATGCCAATGAAAGATAAAGAACCAACATTGCGGATTATAATGTACACATTAAGAACGCGTCCTCCATTCGCACCACTTTCAAAGTTCATCATTGGAACCGCATACGTCAACGCAGGAGCAATACGGACTTCATTCTCCTAGATTGTAGTATCTCCTGAAAAATGTCTTAAATTTAGTGCCAAGTAAAGGAACCAACCAGCTAACCAAAGTCTGATTTTGTTTATTCCACTTTCCTGAGAATGCTTTTTACAAATGGAAAACACCGTGATCAGCTAGAGCGTTTTCGGTGCTAACGTTGTTGCTGAATAGGCAAGTCTTGCTTCTCTAACAACGAGGAATCGTTAGTAGGAAGGGATAGAGAGAAAGTAGATTTGAATAGTTTGTAGCAGTAAGGGGGGGGGTTGGGAAACTTTTCATACCCATCCTATCATTTACCTGTCCTTTTATTACTTGTCTATCCTTTTACTATCCTTCACGTATTGATCTGCTCTTCCTTCATCCATCGGCCCACCTCACCTCTTTCCAGCCATCGATCCTCCATGCTTCAATCCCACCATCCATTCATTCTGCTTGTGTTCCTACATGTGTCCGTCATGTAGTAATCTTCCATTCATTCTGTACTTAGTTTGAACCATCACATACCCGACCCTTATCCATCCATCTCTCTACCCAACCATCCATGCGGTTATCTTCCTATATACTGATCTTCCTACAACCTCTTCCTCTCAGTTCCCACCCACGCGTATGTCTTTCTGCCAATCAGCCTACCTATGTCATAGTGTTCCACTCATTTTACCATCAAGATATTTGCTTGCCCATGACAACATACAACTGTCTCTAAACACAACGTACAAACTCGTAAAGGCAGACTGGCATTTTGGATGTCGGACTAGTCACGGCTAAAAATCAGTACAGCTCTAACTCTGCCATCATTCCTTAGGACCTCTCGTCTCCTCTCCTACGAAGTTGCATCGCATGACACATGTCCAGTGGAGGTTCAGGTCCAGTCCAGTGTTCAACATGCTACCTGAATGTTCACAGGATTATATGGCAAAACCACTATAACGGCTGAGATCTTCACTAACAGAAAGACAGACAGACGGTTAAACTACTGCTTAAACATCTTTAAAACTTCGCATCAATCCATCAAATGCCCAACTGATGATGCCTGAGTATGGCAAGTATGGCACCATCATAACATGGTGTGCTTGAAGTCCTTTGGAGTGAAGAATATGGAGGAGTAGCGAATGGTACAATCAGGATCGAGTTTAAGCCCTTCTTTGAGGTGATGGTGAATCGTCATTTGGTGTCATGTCACTGTCAATGTGGCGTGAAGACTGGTGAATCAGGAGAAGGCCTTCATGGTGCTGCAAAGCTTACTCGTGGAAAGATATAATGTCTAGATCTCATCTTCTTCCTCTGGCGGTGATCCCCACGCATACGTTACAAACATGGTATCCAAGTTATGTCACATCACATCAAAACGCGTGAGTTCATGAGATGGTCACAAGTAAGAAAAGTAGAGGTGCATCCCAACTCTGCTTCTGCGTGCAGTATCACCACCATCGCCACCTTAACTATACACCCTTGGTATTGTCACTCATCTATCTGTCCATAATCGCCTACCAGCCTGTCAAACCATCCTCTTGAGGATGTAATTCAATCTTTACCCTCTTGTAGATTAACCTGCCATCGTCTTGAGCCCAGAATCTACTCCTCAATCCTGTGTAACTACTCTAATTGCACCCACATCATCCAAAGCATTCCAAAGCAAATATTAAATGAAGTAATTACTGCTCCACATAGTATATACCCTCACTCACTCATTGCTTAATTTGCACACATAATTTGAGCCTAAATGGTGGCTAAATTAACCACAAAATGGCTACCAAGGCCTCAACTAACAACATGTCAACGGAGATGAGAAATGGCGAATATAAGTCGCATTTATGCAGGTATTATAGAGACGTCATCATTGCAAAGGTTCCACAACAGGGCATTTTAGATGTTATACTAAACTAAGCAAAACCACTACAAATTGTAAGTTCACATTCGACCACTTAGTCTCTGTACCAATCCTGATTATTGGCGTCCATTTTGATGGTGACGTCGAGTGTATGCCATTGTCTACCGAGCAGACTGCGATCACTCTGCAAACGCAAGGTAAATAAATAAATAAAGGCATGGATAGAATAAGCACAAAACAATTAATAAAACTAACAGCCATCTACAATCATCCCTCAATGGGGCGAGTAACGAGAGGCGGTCCTTTAATCATCTCACACAAATCCGCAACACTTGGGTTTAAAGGCAGACTGATGCTGCGCGAATATTTGAGGTGTTTGAACTCATTGAGCTAATCCATAGCGTCTAGAAATAGTGGGTAATTGACAGTGTTAAAAGTTGAAAGTATCTTCAAGCACCAGGAGGTATGTAAAATACTGGGACTTCCTTCCCTAGTACTCAAAATGAATACGCACTGCCAACGGACAGAAAGGGAAACTAGTGAATTGGCTTATTTGCCCTACGATCTAAAAACTAACTCGAAATCCCGATTTGACTTCATTTGCCTAGGCAGATAAACTTGACACGATCATTCTGAAAGCATCCATCCATGCGTTTGATTCCATATGCCTCCTGCCTTCTCATGTCTTCTTCCCACTTCCCACTCACGTGCACACCTCTCTGCCAACCATCCTGTTCCACTGTCTCTCTTACTTCACACATCCGGAAATTTGTTTATCGGTGTAAGCATCCCACGCTCTGCAATCCCCACCTGCACACTTACTTGTAGGTGCCAAGATCTCACCGTAGATGACCTAAGGTGGAACTGGTATTTGCTTCCAAAATGGAGGAATGCTAAGTTTTCTTACGAAAACGTGCTCCTGAGTGTCCAAAATACATATTCTGTCCGATTGGTAGGCTTTAATTCGACTTCAAGAAAGTCTTGGAATGCTCTGTGCAACTCATTTCTTCCAGATGTTTTCTCTCCTCTTATTTTTACAATTTTCTGAGTTGCGTAAAGCACTTAGGGAGTTTAGCCTCCTCAAATCTCCGCACAAGGTCACTCTCGGCTTCCCACTTAAGTAATTCTAAAGATGAATACGATCTAAGCCGCTTTTTCTCTTTACCACTCTTCCTTCATTTCAACACGAAAGATTAAACTAGTTAGAGTTTTTGGCTGATATGGTCTGGAGATCAGGCTACGGTGTGGGAGTGGGTTGCAGAGTCCCTAACTGGTACACCACCAAGACCGAGAGGTAGACAACCGGAGTATGACAAGGCGGTTTAGTGAGACTGCTATTGCACTCGATTGCCACGATTGTGATGAGACCTACAAAGCCGGGCACCCCAATCTTGAGTAGCCTAGGCGGTTCCAATCAGAGAGCCCTAGAAAGTATCATGGCTAGGAACATGCGTTGTCTTTCACCTATAGACGGTGCAGTCTTTATCAAGCATGTAGGATCTGCATGAGAATAGGCACAGAGGTCTCCTGACGACCCCCTACACTGTCACGTTTATCTCCATACCTTGAGGGAAACCGCGTAAACAACAACTAATTACTGATTTGTTGTTTTTTACGGAAGGACACTTTAACTTTGCTTTTCCTTTATATTTACAAATGGAATTAGAGTGCGTCGCATATGTTTTAATGGGCACTACTGAAGCCACCCATTGCACAGTTGACCAGTGGTATTTCCGACTAAACCTGCAGAAAAACCAATTGAGCAAACCTATTGTACGGGCAGCTGAAGTCGCATCTTACTTAGTAACGTCAAACACCGTAAAGTGAGAGAAGACTTAGTCGTTTATTTACCGAGTGAACCATCTAACTTGAGTTCATCCCAAAATTTTACCCAACTATCCATCCTGCACCCATCCATTCCTACATCTAGGTTCCATACTTCCACTTTTACATTCATCCATCCCATTCATTCGTTCTCCCTTACATTCAGGAAGTCTGTGTCTACACATCTATCTGGACAACATCATCAAATTATCTATTTAAGCATCAGTCACCTTAGTACCATCCATAGCCTCAACCCTTCTTTCGTTCTACACCCACATATCCATCTAGCTATCCAAAAACCATCATATACCAGTCCTGCATCCATTCGTCCATCGTCCATTCTCTGTCCATCAATTTGTTCATACATTTGCCAATCATTATAACCTCCACCCAACCAACCACAATTTCTGTCCCTATCTTTCCATTATTTGATCTATCCACCATTGTTTGTCATTTGTTCATCTATGTTTTTTCTATTTTTCTGTCCGTCCTGTATCCGCAATCCACCAATCCATCCTGTATCATTCAACTAAAAAACCATCTTGCGTTCGTCATTTTATCCTTCCTGCACCTATTCTCCATCCATCACCCCTGCATACACAACACAACGACGTAGGACCTCCTCTCTCAATCTGAAGAAGCAGGCCAACACTCCGGATCATGGTTTGCACATCAAGAGTTCGTCCTTTCCCCACAGCAGTTTCGAAGTTCGTCCCCAATACACTTAACTTCGCCGCGGGAGTAAATCGTATTTTTATTTGTCGGGATTGGAGTTCAACTAAAATTGTTAATAAGCAGCTAATGACTACTTGAATTTTAGTAGTGTGTCTGCAAATGTTATTTTTTAGGGAAAAGAAGTGGTTAGCTTTCGTGCTGTTTTCGTGTTGTTTTGTTAGCAGCCAAGGACAGGAGGCTAAAGAAAAAGGTGATGGGGTTTGTAGCCGTTAAAAATGGAACATTGGGAAAGGTGAGGAAGGGCGGTATTATCAGGGTGACATTCAGTGAGGCAGAAGAAGGAAGGGATGAGTTGTTATGTTTCCCCTCTCCCCCCTCTCTCCAAAAATTGGGGCTTGCTTGTACCTGCCATCATGGGGACGTGGGCGACAGCAAATGGTGGATGTTTACCGTTTAGCAAAATTTAAGCCCGTTCTAAACGCCTATGGGAGCTCTTGGAGTCTTTTATGAGGACATGTAGCTGACATAAATAGTGCCAGAAGACTAAATCGAAGGCATCTCATCTCTATGTTTCCAACTACTGGCTAGGCACTCTCTGTACTGCCCGCTAACAAGGTGCCAGACTGCACCATGATGGGTGAAAACACTCTTCTTAATGTTGACATGTCGATTCGAGGGCGCGAGAGTAAAGGGTTAATTACTTCCTCTCTCAGAATTAACTAATCTGCTTGTGACACGTTTGTGATTTTGCTAAGCAACGGGACATTCTCGACACACTTTTGACACCTTTAACTACATCGTGATAACCGATTGACCAAGAAATTCACCGCATTAATTAAGCAGGCATTTCTCTGTGACTATCTAGATCTTGTCTCCATAATTAAGCCTGACCAAAATGGAGTTTGCGAAACCTACCACATACTGTTTCATTAACACGTGTGTTGAATGAAAAGTTGCCTACCGGCATCACAAGGGAATCCAGGCTAGAATATATCAGCCAATGTTTCTAAAATCTTGTAGGGATTTCGGCATTTAAATCAAGAAAGAAATGGAAACTTAAACGAAGAATCCGAAGTCAAGTAGATGTGGGTGAAGCAGGAAGGTGAACAGCATTGAAGCCTTTCCCTTAACCACAAATTTCTGCTCAAGTTTTTAGATATTTCTGCTTCTTGCTCTTAATGCTGGAAGAGTTTGGGGGTTGTGCACACACTCTTTCATTGCTGACTGGTCAACTATCAACCCAGTCAGACCTTAGCGCACCCAGCCCCACAACGAAAAGTGGGATTTGCACTGATAGAAGAGTTGCATTATCCCAACACGTCCTAAAGACCACACCACCCAGCCTCTGCAACTTCCACTCCTCAGTACCTTTTAAGTCAAAGTATTCTCCCCACTTTTTATTAGCTATAACGGAAGAGTGGTTGATAAAATTGGCAGCAGATGGGAGAACGCATAAAACTATGCTATTGGCTTGTTTTTGTTTACATGGCGAGGGAGTTTGCAAACTGATCAACATTGCAATGCAATCAAAAGTACTGATGTTCCTTTTTATGATAGGAAGCGATTTTGCTTTCTGCTGATAAGTAGAACTTAGGCACTGAGCCATTGTGCATTATTGAAGGGTACTCACAGCTACTTCGGATGGAGATGGATTCAATTCGTTGGCTTAATTGGGTGGGTCGAACCCGATTGCTAGAGTCGGCAGCACTTCCCACCGTCAACTCTGCTGTTGAGCAACTAAGGAAGATGTGGTTGCAGAACACGCAGTTGAGAGTGGTGGTGTTGTAAAGACGAGTCACGCAAAGGTGACAAGGTGACAGGTGAGTCTAGCGGGAAGCGAAGCTTAGTAAATCCAATTAGCTTATGAGCGACGTAATGATCCGAATCGGAGGCATGAAAGCGAAGCGCCTAAGTGAACCATAACCGAAAACGAGACTTTGACAAACTTTTAACCTATGAAAAGGCGATTTAGTAAAGCTACCATCAAGTCCAATCACTACTGCGCTAATAGGGCCTCTAGCAGCATGCGTCCCTCGCGGAAGCAATCCAGGGAGCTTCAACTCAATAAGCCTTAGAACCTACCGGGAACAAGACTAAATATACAGTCCTGCTCAAGCCTAGGCAGAAAGACCCTTTCTCGTTTTAGCCTAGTAGTATCCCAGTACCACTAAGGAAGAGGGATGCCTAGTCGGATAATCCAGTTAGTCATTTCGAATGAGGGTTTTAAATTGATTAATAAGTAGTCCTACAGTGAATAAAAATTGCTTAGTAGATAGTCGTCAGTTAAAGAATGGATTTGGAGTGCCTTTACAGTTAATGTAATGAATATTATAAAAGCGCTCATTTGAGTGTCTGTGGGTCGTACTTTCCTCTTACAGTGGTGTAAAAGACCATGACAATAAAAATGACCCATTTGCTACATAATGTTCTTTTTGTTCCAAATTTATGAATTTTGCACAAAAGTGAAATGTTTCTTAAGTAGGAAAATTGTTTATAGAACTATTTATTGTTGCCATCTGTCGAAATGCTTGATTAAGTGGTAAGGACTCAGCCGCACCAACTGAGCTAGACTTCGCGTGGAGAATACGAAATCGGGAAAAGAAAAAAACAAACCTACACTTAATCTCTCATGTTTGACGCGCCGAACACCGTTGGCAACAAGAAAAGCACTAGAGACAGCAATAATGGAAACACAATGATCAAGCGTTGGGCAGAATGGCTACCAACCTAAAGAGGGAAGAGACACCTATCGGTGGAATATGTGTCATCTGTGGGGGTTCGCCAGAACTTCAGACGCCAATTATGAAGCAAGCATCGAGTAGGGTAATGATGAGTGTGGTAGGCTTGATAGCATTTACCTAAGAATGATCATGAAAAGCATGTTGAGCAGTTTAATTTCCCCCTCCCTTCCTCCCTCCCTCACTCTTTCACCTCGCATCGCTTTTCCTCTCCACTTCTCTGGGGTGCAATTATTTTGTTGTTCAGGCAGAAAAAGGGTGAAGGGGTTGTGAAAATTTCCCTTTTTTTAGAAGATAGTTTCATTCTACTCGCCATTAAAGCAGTGGCGACCTAGGACGGATATTCACTGCCTGACAGCATTGAAATCCGTCTTTTAAAGCCCTCACAGCCTAATGTAAGGAAGCTTGGTCCTTTCAAATACGGTAGAGAAATTTTTGGAGTAGCCGAGGTATCCGTCAGACTATCAGGGAGGAATTATTAACGGCCTGTTGGTGCTAACCTTACAATGTTCCCCAATTTACATGAGACCCCTGTAAGACCCTGAAGAACAACGAGACAGTGTTTTTACCCATCCTCTAAAAGACAAGCAGAATATAATGCAAGTGCTTCATACTTCCATCGTTATTGTCAAGTAATTAAAAAAGCCTACAAAACAAGTGGGTAGCATTCATCTTTAGCTGGATAGAATGGTCGCCATGGTCAGATCCGAAAGGGATTGGGTAGGATGAGTTCCACCACACGAAGTAGAACGAGGACCCTCGAGGTCTTATTTTTACTTGAACAATGAAAGGACATAACACCACTCATTAGGCTCCTTAGATTTTTTAAAATACAAAAGTAAGTGACTGACTGATAACGACGGGTTCGACGCCTTTATTAAAATGACAAAGCAATTAAATGTATTAATGCCTCTCCATTTTATGAAGTTCTTTGGCAGTGAAGCACTGTGTGCTGGTCACAGGTACCTCCGACATTAGAGAATGCACAATGGATGTGATTCCAGCTTGCTAGCTTTAATAGACTGGCCGAATTCGGTCCCCTGAGTTGCTAGGACCCATCGGTTTGTTTGTTGTTAGGTATCTGGAGAAGACGTGGATCCAGAGCACACAACTGGGAATGATTGGACTGTGAGGATAAAATCGTTGAAAGACAGAATGATAGACACAAGCTGAGGATGGAAAACGAGCATTCTTGAACGAATTGGGGAGGTGGCTTTCGCCAGCGGTTGAAGCAAATAGGAGTTAAGTTGTCGAGACCAATTGTCCCTGAGATAAGGAATGAAATAGATGGTTTTAGAGTAACTATCTGACAGGTGCGTCGAGTAGAGCGGGAGAATTTTGGGACTCAGTGTATGGAAGGTATTTTTTAAGCAGGACAATGCTTTACGATAGGTAAAAATGTACTTTTGAATCCCTGGAACACAGAATCCAATTCAAAACTGAGGCAGAGCTGCACCAAAATTTGGTTGGCACTTGAAGATGCGACGGGAGGCAAACAAAGGAACCATTTAATTAACACACACAATTACGGAGAACAAAGGCCTCTTAGAATCTTTCAAACGGTAGAGACGATCGTGCCGATAAAAAAGAACAACAACGGAAACGGGAATTGGTTGGTTCAAATTGTAACGCTGGGATTATTTAAGTGGAGATGTGAGGTAGTTAAATCGTGCGACCATTTCCGCAGCACCAGGAAACAGTAAAATGTGTACAGGTGAGGCGTTGTAAAGGGCCAAAAGATGTCTTAAAATGAACAAAAGTGTGTTACAACCTGAGACCTCACCCATTCGGCAGGCACTAATTCCCTTATTCACTCAGCCATCACTTCCGTACTTGTTCATCCACCCTTACCCCTTCAAACCATATTCGTTCATTCGTTTGCTTGCACCGAAATTCCACTTAGATTTTCATTTTTCTTTCATCCATTTCTACTATCAACCTTCACATTCACCTTTTCACTCATGCATCCATCCATTCTGCATTCACACTTCCCCCTTTTCATTTACCCACCCACCAATTCACCCATCCCATTATCTATTCACTCACGCCAGATCCATTCCTCCTTCCACTTATCCACCCATCCGCACAGATATCCACTCATCCATTCATGCAGTTCATTGTATTTGCCCCATATCTACGGCTTAATATGCTCATCTCCTTGATTCTTCCATTTCTCACCTCCCACATACTTGTACGCTTCCCTGCCCACCAACCTACCTCAGCATCCGCCGCTGATTTACACACTCGGACATTTGTCTTCGAACTCACTCCCTTACTTGCACAACGATGTCAAGATCTCTTCCTTGAGGTACAGTTGGTCGGTTTATCACACTTTCACACAGTGTCATGGCGAAGTGATTTGAACAGCCCAAAGACGGGCCCACAGCTCAACACTACGGTCCCTACAAATAGGGCATGGCAAGAATCCCCCACTTCAGCGTGCAGTGGTACCGCCAAGGCAGTGCCACTTGTGTCAGTGCATTCCATCTGCATGTTTACTTTTGTCTGTCTGCCTGTCCGTCTGTCTCTCCATTCGTTTCCTCTAGAATGCAACCCAGTCCCTACCTGCTCATTCATCTTTCCTAAACTACTCCACACTACAACATTGTGCATCTAACCCAAATGCACTCACTGCAGTCCAAGTATCCCGTAACAAACATCAAATGGGGTAGCTACTACTCCATCCACTTTATTCCCCCCTCACTTATTGTCGCATCTCCATTATCAGTTAGACACACACAGGCACAGACGGCTCATCAATGGCAGCTGAAATGACTGCAAGAACGGCAGCCAGGGTCATGGTGATGGACACGGCAGCGAAGATAAGGGAAAGCAACTATGGCCACGATAGTCGTAGGATCCTACTAGATAGAAGGTTTGGTCCTATTCGGATTGTGTTGAGTGGAGGGCATGAGAAGTGGGAGGAGGAGGAAAAAGAAGTACCTGCCGACCACTAAGTGTAGGAGTATTGACATAAACCAGAACCATATGATGAAGAACGGGCTTTTAACACGGTCCCTTAGGAATGACGTTTGCTTCTATTCCTTCTTGCGAGGTGGCTCTCACATTAGAGCTCCTCAGCCGTAATTACATGGGTTGAAAATAAGCTAGCAGAGAGGTCATGGTATTGAGCAGCATCTTCCTCTTCCAAGTCCTCAAGTGAATCAAGGCAGTGTACTCTTCCAAGCACTTTGACGGCCATGCTGCAAGAAAGGGAGACGGACGAAGTTGGTAGCGGCTTGATCAAGACTACAATGCAGCTAGGTGTGTTTAATCTTCTTTTTTACCACAAAAAGTGGTTTCGTGTCCTGGTTATAAGTAAAAATTAGGCAATAGGTTCTAGAGTAGCCGATGAATGGCAGTGTGCTTCCCGTCGGTTGCGTGGTATATGACCAAGGCCTTGAGGTCAAAGCGACAGTCAGCAGATTTGTCAGGAACCTATCTTGGCCTGCTTCTAGCAGACCCTACATGTTTGAGCAAGACTGTAACATAGAGAGGAAGAAGGCAGTAGTCGTTCATCGTGTTCCACCTTCTATGACTCTGATTTTAGACGTCTGATTTTAGAGACCCTGTTATGTCAGTAGCACTCGAATGTGATGGCGGTTTCACCAAACCGCCTAGTGACACATCATTTTACCAGAAGCTTTACAATTTCCAGTGGACAACTTAGTTTTACCCCTGCCCAAGTTTTTGGACAGCTCTTCGGCTGTCAGCAAGTGCTGGTTCTACTAGACTTCGTTGGTCAGTATTGCTTCATTTAGCCACACTCGTCAATCTCTTTACTGCTTTTAATGATCAAAACTTGCTGCTGTGGAAGGTTCCCTTTCTGTATGCCTTTTATTTCATTTGGCATCGCATGATTTTCCTCAAAAAGATGTGCCTTGGTGATTGTGCTTTTCCAATTAGGGCCTCCTTAATTTCTCTACACATGAAATGCAATTAACCCATCCTTTTAATTCTCTCTACTATCTTTATGAATATCTTCCCCCCTCCCTCTTCCCTTCTTCACTCACCAACTCCATTCTGATAGTTGCGTGACAAAGGTTCTCTGCCTCGTTGCAAATCCACACAGTATGTTCTTAGCAAACATGCTGAAAAATGATTTCAGACGGCCTTTTGTGGACCTCCACTGCGAAACTCAGCAATGCCATGTCTCAAGGCCGTGAGAGTACAATAATCGAGTGGTTCTAAAGGGTGGCCTCTAACCCTCGCAGTGTGTCTACAGCAGTGCCAAGACGAATGTTAGCATGGCGGACATATTCAGAGCTCAGCAGCCGAAAGATAGATAACGCCTTTTCATCGTGGCAGTGCCGCTGTCACCTCGGAGCGCCAGAGTTGCTACTCTCCCACCGAGAAGGCAATAGTCAACAATCCGGGTTATGAGGTACACACCAAGAAACCGCTCTTATCTCGTAGCAGTTTCAAATTCCGACGTAAAAACAATGTGTGATAATTAATGGAAAATAAGATCAGTGTTTAAATCTTCTGTACTGAAAATGTTGCTGGTTACGTATCCCTTTACTAGAACCGAAACAAATAATGGTAGAAAAGGAGGTGACAATAGTACTAGTGGACAAATGGATGGAAGACAAATGGGATGAATGAACTGGTGGATGTAAAATGGACGAATGAATGCACGAATATAGAATTGGTATACGATGAATTTATGGATGGGTATGTGGGCTCAGAATGCAAAAATTGTAGAGGATATGGGTGGTACAGAATTGACTGATGTTTGAATAGATGGACGGTTAACTCGAGAGATGGATTGAGCATGATGGCCGCAAAGATGAACGGATACAGACTTGCTGAATGGACGGTTGAATGAATGGAAGATCTAGTAGGTACTGTAAGGGTAAAAAACTCGACTGGGGATAGATGAAAGTATAAGGCGTTGATGCATGTATGGATGGGTGCAGGATGGATAGTTGCATAAAGTTTAGGATGAGTTCTTGCCCACTTCGCTGTGTTCAATGTTACCAGGTAAGACACAACTTCCATTCCCTCTACCATAGGTTTGACTTGGTGAAGGTTTAGAAGGCTTGGTCGGGTACAGCACCCGCCAACTACGCAATGAGTGGCTTTATAAGTGCTCTTTAAAATAACTGCAAAGTACACTTTTCCATCTGCAAATAAAATAGAAAAGCAGACTTAAATAAAGAGCAAAAGCGTGATAGCTTGTTAAAATAAAAGAGAAATGCTTACGCGCTTCTCAATGGTTAAGCGGTTTTTTCTCAAGGCCTGAAGACAAACGTGACAGTGCAGAGAGTCGTCAGGAGTCAATCTCATGAAGACCTTGCGTGCCTGAGAAGGACTGCACCGTCCAGAGAAGTAAAACGGCACCTGCTCCTAGTCACGATATCTTCAAAGGTTCTCTGAGTGAAACTTCCACAGCTGCTCAGAGTTGGAGCGTCTGATTTTGGAGGTCCTATCAAGGTCATAGCAACCGAATGTAATGACAGCCTCACAGAACCACCTTGTCACACTCTGTTTGTTTACCTCTCGGTTTGGTTGTCGAACCAACTAGAGTCAGCGCTACCTACACCTGTACAGTAGCCTGGTCTCCAGGTTTTGTCAGCCAAAAACTCTTTGACAGGCGAAATCTATTGTGTTGAGAAGACGGAAGGGCGGGAATGAGGAAAAATGGATTTGATTGCTCTTAACTTCAGGACTGCTTGGGTGGAAAGGCGAGACTGGCCTTGTTCAGAGATTTGAGAAGACTAAAATCCTTTCGAGTAATGCTAGCATCAGAGAAAATTGTAAGGGTAAGAAAGTGGAGGAAATATCCCAAAGAACTGAAATGCTTGTAGCATTCTGAGACTTACTTGAAGTCGAAAGAAAGAAAGTCATAATCTCAGACAAAATATGCATTGTTGACATTCAGAAGCATATTTTTGTAGGATGACTTAGCAGTTCTCTATTCAAGAACTGATTTAAGCTAAAGGACCAGTTTCGCTTTGAGTTATCAACGAGGAGATCTTCGCATATGTAAACAGACAAACATCGATAAACAAAGCCTAGATGTGTGAAATGAGAGGCACACAATGGAGAGGTATGGTTAGCGGAGAGGCAAGCAGGCTATTTGTATCTATTTCGGTAGGCAGGAGGCACATGGAATGGAACGCATGGATAGATGGTTCCAGAATGATTGTGCCAAGGTTTTTACGTAGGCAAATGAAACCAAATCAAGGCGTTGAATTGGTTTCTTCCAAATCGCAGGATAACTCGACTACTTTACTAGCATCCCTTTCTGTTCGTTGACAGCGAGGATTCATTTTGAGTACTATGGTTCTTTTCGTCTTCAAGGAAGTCTCAACATGCTTAAAGATACTTTCCACCATTGGCGCTGTCCACTCATCACAACTCTCAGTGCCATGAATTAATTCACCAAGCTCTGCCATCTCAAATCTCCACACAATCTCAGTGCTGCCTGGTTTGCCTCCCGTTACCTATCCCATTGTAAAGGTTTCACACTTACTTGTTTATTTTATTCTTTTTTATTTATGCAGCTTGCAGATGCCGAGTGGCCACAGTCTGCTCGATAGTCAATGACATGCAAACTGTGGCGGTGTATAAAACGTCCGAGGTAGTCGACGTCACCGTCTAATGGGATGCTAATCATCAGAATTGGAGGATGGAATAAGCTTTCAAAGGTTGGCTTTTAGTTTGTAGCAACTCTGGTAGGTTTCTTACAACAACGAGGAGGATTTGGTGCGTAGGAAAGTCTGGACACTTGAATGTCATAATGTCTGGATTATCCTTGTTGCCATTATTATTACTTTAGTAATACGTTTCATCTCCCTCTGAACAACGAGGCTAAACCTACTCTACTTATTTCATATCCATTTTCTTACTGCCAGCCCTTTTTTAATTGTCCAGTAAGGGTTGTGACCGACTAAACTTCACTCCGAATGAGCCGCAAAACTCTGTTTTGCATTTACGACTGTTCACCCCACCAGAGGACTTCAGGCACACAGTGCTATGGTGATGCCATGCTTGCGATGCTCAGCCATCATCAGTTGAGCAATTGTTGGAATGGTACAATTTTTAAGTATACTGAGTCTTTCCAATCGCAGTGGTTGCTCATTTCACTAGAAGAGATGCTTTATCTGTCACCTACTGAACAGGTCTGACAGAATGGATATGTTGAAGGCTTGATTGTATGTACAACCCGCCGAGGCTGAATTAGCTCGCTGGTCAAGCTTGCATTAGCTAATGCTTTTAAGATGAACTTTTTGTCCCGTATAGTAGTAATGACATACGGAGCAGCATCTCTAACCTGTAGGTAAAAATGTTTTCGTCTTCGAATGAAATAAAGAATGTAATTAGTTTCTGCAATCACCGAGTAATGGCAAAGTGCTTCTTACTTCTCTCCAGGCCTTGAGAATGAAGCAAAACAGCACACTATTGCCAGGCTCCCATCCAGCACAGTCTCAAGCATCCCTCGGAAGCTTGCTCAATACTGCACATTCCAGAGGAGAAAGGCGACATTCTTTCTCGATCGTAGTGCCTTCCAAGGCTTCTTATAGCATCGACTACTTTGCAGTGGCCAGTGTAAGCTGTTAAAAAAAGGAAGCGCTTTAATAAGGAGGAGAGGAACCACGTAGTACTTTGATTCTCGATTTTGGTAATGGGTAAGCAGAAGCACTGTCATTGTACCCCCTCCGTACACACTGGCTTCCGACGCATGCCTGTCGCCTCAAGCACTTGTGTGTCAACAATACATTTTCCGGTCGGCTTGCATGTCTTCATGCTTGTTCAAGGAAGTCTCGGGAGGCTACACGCCCTGAATACTTCAGAGTTTATTTGCCATTTTGGCACTGCCTTATCGGCCTGTTTCTGAAATTTCCTAATATTGCCGTAAAATCTCAGAGGGTTTAGTTGCCCCTATTCCCCACAGAATGCAAAATTGTGACACCTCAGTAAGCAAGAAATAGCTAACATCGGACAAAGCCCATTTCCCCATTCCCCTTTCATAATCCATTTTCAAACACAAAAGAATTAAAAGGCCTTTGTTTTTTGCAACAGTATGAGTTAACTGATAGATAGCCTCGTTTACCACTTATTATGCGCCACATAGATGGGTGCGAAGTTCTTTTCAATGTACTTTATTATATTTTAATAGGTGGGCAAGAAAGGCGGAACACAATCAGTAGTTTAGTTGGTAACTACATTTAGCGACCTTTTTGTGCTGTATAATTGCAAATGACTGCACAAGTGGGCAAATTTGAACCAAGATTTGATGTGTTGTGTGTTTCTGAGCGAAATTTTGGGCCGTAGTTCAGTCAGTCGATGGCTCACAAATGTACTGCATTCTCTGATATTCCCTTTCGACTTGACACACCTCTCAAACAATCATTTCAGCAGCTTACATGGCCGTATATCCGTCTGCCTGTCTACTTCTCACTGTCAATCTCGACCATAGTGATGGCCTTGTCATCAGCTTTAGTCACAGTAGCTATCCATTTCTGTGAGCATTCCGATAAGAGAAGATACAGCTCCTCTTGATGAACCATAATAGGGTCAGCTCACTCTGGGTCCAATGCCAAATTGCAGGCTTTTGAAGCAGCTAATTGGAGTACGGGTCAGGTGCACAGCGTTAGAGGAGAAAATAATTCAAAATGCTGGTTTGATTCAAGTTGTTTTGAAGAGATCATGGTCCATGTAAGCGGGTTGGGATGCAGGTTAGCAGACAAAGGCTCGGGTAGATAAAGTGGGAGACAAGCGACGAGGTAGGTTGGCAGACCTGCGGGCATGCACGACCATTAGAATGAGGAATGGAGGATGTAAGTAGATGAGTTTGCTGACTGCTGACCGGTAGGTGGGAACTAAATGGAAAGATACGTGTGGGCGGCTAGATAAATGATTTAATAGCCAAATTAATGAATGGACACAGGATGGATTGGTGAATGGATTTTTGAATGGATGAAAGTGTAGATGCAAACAAAGGTGATGGATGGTTCGATAAAATTGATGGATGTATTACTACAGTTTCGGTATGTTGTGGATACAGGATGCAAGGATGGACTGGTACAGGATGGATTAATAAGTAGATAGATGGATGTGTGGAATGATGGACACAGGACTAGTAGACAAACAGATGTATGGACACCAAACTCCTTTATGATAC
>MIEF01012313.1:0-91069 GCA_001870725.1 Taenia solium | reverse complement strand
TCATACGACTCAAACGGTAGGAATGACGTTCCCGTCTTCTGTCCGCTGCAAAACAGTCGGTGTAAATCGCACGATGCTCTGGTGCACTAACATTCCAGCATCAAATGTACTTAGTGAATAATGGTGAGGGCTTGCCTCCTCATCATTTGTGCCCTTCAGAATTTTATTGGTTAACATGACTGCTTAAAGCATTGTTTGTCGAAATGTCAAACGCATCTGCCTGAAACAGTGGACTGGTGGCATTTTGAAGTGTCCTTGGATTCGCTCCAATCCTCGTTTGTTGCATTCTACTTCAATTGGTTGTGCAAAGCGGGGGTCCTCCCACCCATCCTAGTGAATGGCATTGCATCGAAACGATCAATTTGCCAGTTGACAAAGTAGAAGGAGAGCGGGGAGAGAGTGACCACGCGGTGGTTGGTTATCTTCAATCTCGGTTCAATGAACAGCAGTGTGGCTAGACCGGCTTCACCTCATACATTCCGCTGGTGCACCTATTGCACATACCATGCGTGATGTGTGAAATGAGTATTGGTAAAGGTAGTCGATTCGTGCTGTCAAAACACAAAAACACAATTGTGGAAGGTGTTGGGTGCCTTACAGAGGACCGATGGAGTGTTGACGTACACCTGGTTAATGTCACCTCCTGGATCGCTTCCATTCAGCGAACCATGCACCAAATGCCAATGCGCATAGACGCCTTGTATTAACCGCACTCTGCAACCGCAATCACCATTCGACCTCCACTCTCACGACTCTCAACGCGTTGTCTCACTCATCCACTTCAAAAGCCTCCTTTGTCCTGTTCTGCTGAATGCGTTAGACCCTCTCCGACCGGCTCTGCTTGCTTGCTATTGGCAGCGGTGCCCATGGAAGAGTCACACCACCTCATCCCCCTCCCTGACGCCTTCCTGAGTGAGCGTTGAGAACCACTAAATCCAACACAACATTCAAAGCTCTCCTTCTCTTCACTGTCGACCGATCCCGCTGCAGTCATTGTAATCCCCACACGCGCCACAGCATCTCGCTCCCGCTCCTGCCTTTCCCTACACCCGCAGATGAGCACTGCTACCACAAACACTAGCAGCGTGACGATGCATATAAGGACGAGGCAGAAAGAGAGGAAACGGTGGTAGAAATGAGTATTTTTATTACAACAATCGAGAATGAATGCAGCGATGGTGGCCCTCAACAGGGCCACAGGATGCGTTTACTCATTCAATAAAAAGGACTGAGTGGAATGCAGTAGGGTGCACTGCGGTGGGTTGGCCCCACCTCTAGCGGTGCACTCCCGCACTTCATACTCATCCTGAATACACACGCACACACCCGCAGCTTTGCCTGGAACCACTTTAAGAGCTATACTAATCACCTTCTATCTGTCGCCAGACCAGTAAAACACAACGCGAATCTCTCCAGACTCACCTCCTCCACTTCTATCTGCACGCAGTCTTTGCCTTACCATCACTGACAAAGTTCGCTTTGCCAGTGGTGCATACGTCAGCCTACCACAACGACGACAACTGCATGAGACACCCTCCCATTGGCTCATGAATGTAACGAAAAGGTTGTTGCGGCGCCTGCCCCATTGTTCAATCTGCGCATTAATGCTGTGCTTGCATCGGTCAACCAACACACAGCTTTTGGCAACTCAAACAATTAAATTCCTTTCTGCTTCTATCTGTTCCACACACAAATCAGTATGTTTTGTAGAAATTAAGTTCATCAAAATCACTCTGTGCCTAACTGTTTGTGCAAGCCTGTACGTGTGCGTGTAATGGACACGAAGTGCTCACAAATATCCATGTCACTAAAGCGTTTAAAATATGGTGACAAATAGATTGTCACTAGTAATATGTACAGTGAAAACAAAATGCATTGACAAATAGCCAATGCAACACGCACAATTTACTAAATGCTAAGACTAATTTTAGTCGAGATGTTTTGCACACAAGTAGACACTTCTAATCCGCCAACCACCAGAAGTGGGCGAGCGAGGCTCGAGGGCAAGCTGAGCAGATTGCCGGCGTGTGCTTAGATAATTGAGATTGTTTAAGATTGAGTACAGGTGATAGTGGAGTTGATGGATGTAGCGTCTCAACACCTAGTGCATCAACAATGTGAGAATCAATGGGAGCAAAAATAGCCCAGCTTCGCTGGTTCGGATGAGATCCAGTCAGATCAGATGCGGTTGTCCATCCGATGAGGCAGTGGCAAGGTGTGTTTGCAATAGCAAGCCTATAAGCTGCATAAATTGGTTGTAGTATTGTGCAGCCAATAAAAGGCGTGTCTCAGTGCGACATGTGATGGGCATGAGGGAAACGTGACGGCTGTTTGGTTGAGTCGACAGCAAAGAAGGGAAGAGAACAGTGAGGAGGTGAACAAGTTGTTGAGCCGTGTGATCGTCGCGCAGGGTGGTGTACTACCTAACATTCAGGCGATGCTGTCGGAAAAGAAGACGGTGAAGTCAGTGGTTGGGACGGAGTAGGCTGATTGATTGCCACACAGACCGACTCACTGAGTCTGCAAGCATCAACGTGACATCGACCCTCTTGAGGGTCACCACAAAGCGGGTTGTTGACTGGCGGATGCGTCGATTGACTGGTCACTGACCAACTGGTTGGCTGGCTGCTAGTTGCGTGTTGGTCTGCCTTACCATCTTGGGTGTAGGGAATGTAGAGGTAAGACGTGGAGCTATGACACTCTGAACTTCATCAGCAACTCCGGTGAAGAGCAGTGCCTCCCTTCCCTATCTCATACGTCTCTTGGCATGGTAGATTGTCATGTTGCAAGAGTTTTAAGCAACAGGCTGGACATGTTGGCGGCAGTCTCTGATGGTGTACGCCCACACGACCTGGACGAGCTGTGGGTAGGCAGATTGAAACTGGTGCGCAAAAGTGGCGAAAAGAGATTGGAAATGATGTTAGCAATAACTGACCCCCTTGTGAAAAAGACAGGTGGAGAGTGGGGGTTTGAGTGGGGAGGGAAGCGCTTACAGTGGTAATTCCAACTGGATGAACCTCAGCATAACAGTAAATACGAGCTAGTGGTGCTCGCGTCGTGAGCAGTCTCTTCCTCTGCACAAAACAAAGCTCCTTCAAGTCCCTTTTACAAGAGACAAGTATACAGATCTAGCAACGTCCTTAAAGGCGTAAAACAGGGTAAGATCACTCATCTGACACTCCTTTCTCTCTCTGCCCATCTTCGAAGGCGTTGCTCCATGCAATCGGATGCTGCCAGAAATCGAATGCATCCGACTTACTGGCCGTGTTGCCTTTTTTCCCAAAAAAGAATGCTACACACCAGCCAAACACCGGAATTCCGGCTACCTTTTCTGCTGACAATCTATAGTACATACACTTGGTAAGGCCTAACTCTCAATCCGTCTGGAAGTGCGAGAATTTTGTATGAATTCACATTCAGACAGCATATAAGCCACGGGAGAGAGGGATTGCGCACCCCAGTTCCGACAGGAGCCATCCCTACATCTCCTCGTCCTACACCTGGTTTGAGACACCACTTACCCCTACTCGAACTACAGCATTACCAAATCGTGCACATCGGAGCTCAAGTCCCACACGATGCCAGTCTTCGAAGTTGACTGCACACATTACCTATTCCTCTATTCACCCGGTCATCTACAAACTCACTGTCGCCCCTTACAGCTCCCACTAACTCATCCAACCCCATCAAGAGTAGCTGTTGTACGATGCCTCAACAAAACCACCCTCTCTCACCAAAACCCCACACATCACTACTACTCCACCACCACATGCTATTTGGTCGGGTCAGAGGCGAACTACACCTACGAATGCCACACCACAATCTTACAAAGGCGACGAAAACACCATAAAAGTCAACAACACGCTGTCAAAACAAGCCAATGTGCTCAAGGGCAGGATCTGGTCTACGCTTTCTATTGGAGTGACCAAACATCCGCATTCGAGTATGGTAGAAGAATGAATAGCAGAGGATTCATCCCAGCCCACGTGACCAACAAGCAGGACAAGGTACGCTCCCAATGCAATTCAGCGCAAATCAGGACCCCATCGCACCAGAAACTAGATGACATCGAAAGCAGTGACGCAGCACTCACACTCGCATCTCCACGTTCCGGAGCGAGTCACAATTCAGCCATGAAACAGTCTCAAGCCCACACTCTACCAAACAAGCAACCAAAATTCCTTCCTTATAACAATCTACCAACGCACCCAGCCATCGAACACATCGCAAGCATGCGACAATCCTAACCTTTCGTCTTGGACCGGTCATACACTCCTTGACATCAACTCCTAGACTGACAACAACAGCCATCAACCGCTTCGCTTTCATGCAATCACACTGGTGCGCACTGACAATGCCATCAACACCTCCGCTTTGGTCTCAGATACCACAATGCCGCCCCATGTAACCACCGTAGGATCTGGTCTATGAAGGCAGTGATCCATTTCTTCTTTGAACCAGACGCCCACACCCAAAGTGGTCACAACAGACCTCTTGCGTCCACTCGACACCACGATGAGTGCAATCCACTAGTGACTCCCCCAAATTAGCACCACCATGAGATCGATAATTAAGATTATATTTTCTAGCGCTTATACCCATAAATCAGACACTCATTGCCATCAGTCTGCATAAAGCCAGCCTCCTATCCAATAACAGTCGCGGGACCACACTTTTGTCCGAACATCAAACTCTTCCAATGGAGAACAGTCAGACACCAACTGACGTACTCACCCACCACCATGCGTACCACAGGCAGGTGACAACCCCCAACTTCTTGTGTCAGCCCAATCATGCGCTCCTCGCCGTCAAAGCGCAGACGGTCGTTTCAAAACCAAGAAATCCAAAAAAACAAGGGAATGAGCATAGAATAGGTAAAGTAGCAGACGAGAGGGAAAATGGCGTAAATAATTCAATGCGGCCTCTGATGACAAGCTTTCTTACCAGTTTACTCTTCTTTCCCCCTCGCTTTGCAAACTTTATCTGTTCCCCTCCGAACACCTACCCACCACCTCCTCCCTCTCCTCCCCCTCCTTCTCCTCCTCCTCTTCTTTGAGCAGTTTGTCGTCGACACCTGCTGAAATTCACTAATCTTGGGAAAGGCGACAAGTAACGGGTCAATATTTGTTCCAACCTCTTTAAAACCTCAATTTACGATAAAAATGAACGCACCGCAACTGCTACTAACCACATTGCCATTCCGCAACAGAGTTCCAAATTCAGCCGCAGGCATTTTCTGCAACTCTATTTGAATCGCACAGCCCAAGTTTCGTTATGATGAACTTAACTGCACTTGCATGTTGAAATTTTAACGGCTCAATAGAGATGCATCAGAGTCCGCCACAGCATTCCAGACAGACAGATTCAGGTCACTGAGATCTCATTCCTTTGTTGCTGAGTTAAAATCAATGCTCAACTCATACTGAAGCCGGATCCACGACTAAGGGGATGCAGAGATCGTACTCCGTACGCTTCGATCAGTGGTGTAGATGCTCGTGAATAGTTGGAACGCAAAGAACCCAGTAAAACACGACACTCCGATGGCACAGATATCGCAGCAACTCGGATAATGCACTCACAATGTAAAGACTTGAAGATCAAGGGCAAAAGGCGGAATATAGCCCAACAACATGCAAATTGAAATTGCTAGAGCGCAAAGGGAACTAGTAACAACTCACGAACTGCTACTCGTTCATGCCCGAGGGGTGTGCGAAGCAACGGCGAAGGTGAGATTCGCATTCAGAGTTGGTTGGCAGTACTCCTAAGATTATCTGACAATGAACCATCGCAAAAGCGGTACATTCTTGCCGAATTCAAGTTCTGGGACATCCGAAGCACCAATTACAGTGCTGTGTTGGAATGGGTTGCATTTGTTTTTAACGAAACGAGCCCCAACAACCAAAATGCCAGAATAAATATAAACAACGAGGCACCCCAATGACGGCAGACCAAAGCAGTACAGAAGCCGACCACAGTGAATGAGGAACGGGGTGAATCCATTGACTTGAAAAGCTGCTCAGTGATGCAAATGAACGTACGTTGCGGTTACTTAGCTAACCCAAGAAATAAAATATGGCCCTTTATCTAACCTTATGCACAAAACAATTTTAACGTAGAAGGATTCATTTAACGCTGCTACTTATCGTGTTTAGCATTGTTGGACCATCTCTAAATCTACGCCTTTTAAAAATCCTGGCTTATTAATGGCTTTCGATGGCAATTTGACTGGAATCGCATGTCACTACTGCCTAGCTAGCCATTTTGCAAAGGCATCCACCTTTACCCCCATCATCCTCGGCGACTATACAAGCGTCGCTTTCTATGGTCGCCATGGTTTTACATGGCAAACTGGTTAGTGGCTGAGCTTCTCGTATCGTAATGGAATCCTTTGGCAGCAATTCACTCGTCGCTGCCAAAGAGTTCGGTCAAGTCATCAAAAACTAGTGCTTCTTCTTGTGCGGCTTGAGGCGATGCGAAAAGTGAATTGATCATCTGCCTGCACACGTTTCTACGAGTCGGCTCAGGGTTTATGGATGAGCATCCTGCATTCTTCAGTGCAGAATTGAAAAGTACTTAAGGTCGAGGGTGAGATGGGACGCAATTTAGTTGCACGTGCATGTTCTACTGTTTCATGGTGCTTTTGTACATTGTGAACTGTTTACATCTTTGCGAGTTAGTTGAGCCTGTCAAGCCCAGCTAACTTACAGGCACTCTACTAGGTGGCTTTTAATGATCTTAGAACTAGCACACCCGTTAGCGAGAACTGATATCCGGGTGGTTTTTTCTTGGCCACTCACTCGATGCTGCCTCCCTTCAGCGAACTCTGCGGATGCCGATGCGACTTGCTCGTAAAGTAATGTTTCTCATCAACCGCATTCATCGCCGCGATTTGACCATTTCACTGCAGAATGCATGTACACAGCCACTCCTCAGGAGTCTGCAAACGCTTGTCCAGTTCCGATGTTCGCACTTGTGTTGGCTAAGATGCACAATGGTGCTGCCTTCTCGCTTGGGTGAGTTTTTTGTTTCCCGACTTCGATTGACTTAGTGACTGCGGCTGTGCTGCTCAGAATCTGCTTCCGCGCTTCTCGCCATAGGTCATTGATTGCCACGTCTCAATTTGTGGGGTATGTGTCGCTCAACAGCTTATGATATCTGCATTCAAAGGCATTTTTCGTTGTGGCTCTATTTCTTTGTGGTGTTTCCTTTTCAATCAAAAGTCGTGTTCTGCAGCGGCTGGAAGATGGCATCGTCTCGATAACATTCCTTCGGAACTGTTAGAAAGTGTGCGCTCTCATTGGAGACGTGTTGATTTCTTTTATGAGTGATTTTATTTTTCAATCAGCGTAGAAGGGTTAACTCTGCTCAAACCACCAGAAATTTAGTGCTTTACTCACCAGGTGCCCACGGTCCAAACTCAAGCATCTGTTCACCAACCAAGGGCAATTAGTGTCCAGCGCATGCTTCCTCGACACTCGCAATTCTAGATTTGAGTACAGGTGAGGTCCCAATGGTCACTCTATTGGTCTCATGAGGTCCTCAGCAATGCTTCTCTTGTGTGAACAGTACTACACTAGAATGCTGCAAGCAAGCTCTTCGTGAAATCCCCCTTGATTTACCCTTGAAGACGTGGTAGTGCGTTCGATCAGAAGTGGATTGATTGTTGACTTGGAAAAGAGCACAGGTGGAAGTCGATTCGGTCAACCACTGGATGGAAGGGGAGCTAGTAAAATGCTCTGGTGTTATTGGCAGCGCGTGGTGACAGGAGAAAGGGGAAACATTTGAGGCAGTGTTCCAGGGTGATCACTCTCCGTGTTCAAATGGCATTCATTGGGCGCACTTGTCCAAAAGGAAGTTAGGGTGGAGAGCCTGTGAATAGGGATCATGCTATCAATCGCTGCGAGGTGACAGTGCCGCACACTTCTTACGTACTTGACAGTGTGATATGGGCTTCAGTTATCACCGTCAAGAGTCGATATAGTTTTGGCAGCCGTTCTTTGGTGTTGAAGCCATCGCGTCCAGTTGGTGGATTGAATCACCCTTGAATACGTAGCAACACATGCTGCGGGGAAGGCGAGCACACGAAGGAGGGATGCCCAGTGTCATTGCGTTAGAGGACGACGAAGTAGGAGACAGATGGGAAGGAGTTTCGTGGGATATTTCGATTTGGTGTGATCATGGCAACTGAAATTGGCAGAGTGTTTTCTGCTCAGCCGTGTAGTCACTCATACAGAAGTGGTCTCTTGGGAACATGGAGGAGAACCAATTGAATATCCAGATTAAAGGGCCTTACCTTGAACCACCTGGACGTGCGTCAAGCTATCAAATCCATGACATCGCCTTCGGAAAGACAGCATGGTACAACACTTAGAGGTCAATGGACCTGACCTGCGCAAAACGTGTTGTAAATAACTAACAGGCTTTCAGACCGTGGCAGCAGTCAGCTTTGGCTCTGAGATGGGCAGTCTTGATGGCACTTCGTTGATCCGATCGGATTCCTGCCTTCAGCGTCGCAACAGCGCCTATTGGACTACTATGATCAGCTCTAATCGCTGGATTCCCCTACCCCTACCACTGACGGTACGATCTGGAGGTGTTGAGTATGTTGAGTTCAGGCTGCGATAATTCACTACGACTGGGGTTTTGCGTTTTGTTCTTCTCGATACAGTCGAAATTTATTGTTTTATTTGGTTTGACGACTGATTGCCGCATTTCTGTGCGATTTACTGAGTTTGTCGCTCCTGTTCATTGAGTGCATGCATATGTAAGCTCCATAGCAGTTCTGCCCTGGACTCTGTAGTGCTTAAGGAGTCAGACATTCGAGAAACTATCTTCTCTCTACAAAGTCGATGTGATTGAACAGGTCAGTTGTTATCTCATCAGCAGACGAGGCTTCAAAGAACAATGATGTGTCTGCGATAAAAACAAGCAGTTCCCCAACAGTCCACCTTGTTTGTCGCCACCTGGAGCGTGTTTACATCTAGTTGTGGAGGCTCTAGCCACGGTCCCCAGGCGTGCACAGTAACAGTGGAATGGGATGGTTATTTATTATATCGAGGTTTACAATTATTGTCAGTTTACTTGGGACACCCCCTGAGACTCATTTGCCAGTCGGCAGACAGGGCGTTCTCACGCATGTAAAGCGGACTTTCCCATTTTTTGATGACTGCGTTGCACTCTCACATAGCATGGGAGCCCACGCATGTCTACTAGTAGGGAAGACTTCAGAGAGTATATGTGTGAGTAGCGTCACCGCAGCAGGAGAGCAGAATTGGGTCAGCTCCTTGCGGACCGCTGTAAATCTCTCAGTGGCAATGCGTGCGTGACTGAATAAATTCAAAATCCGATGGATTGGGACTGCAGCTTGCTTGCAGATAATTTCTGCATTGCCTTCGATCACTAACGACCAAGGGGTCTAGTTCTTTACAACCACTGCAAATGTGATGCCAAAGGTCATTTTTATTTGACCCACTCAAAAGGGTCACAAGAATGGAAGTAAAAGCTGCAAAAGACATTTGTTGCCTCGATGCCAGTAGCATAGGACTGTTTGGTTGGCGATCGTTGGGCCAGAGTTTTTGCTGGTTAAGCTGGCTTGGAATCCAGCCTGAGGACGAGTTTGCTGTATCACTCACGGCGACTTGGACTTTGGCTTCCAACTACCCATTCAGCAGCCGATGTTGGTCCAACTGCAACTCAGTCTATATCCACTAGGGCTTGAGTGGATGCTGAGTTCATTTCCTTTCTGGCCATGTGTTAAACCCACTTACTAACTACTCGGCAATCTCTATCCGCCATTTCTGACGGTCTACTTCTGTGAACTGAGGTCCTTAAGACCGCATCAACTCTACGAACAGAACAGAACCGAACATGTCTAAGTTTCCCCGTTCCAATTCACAAGAATCGTTGGATAATGCTAAAGCATGCATGGAACTGGAAGAAATTGTGGGCTGTAAGGGGCTGTATGGTGACATGGACCAGCGTCGAGGCAAACAGTTGATCTTCGTCATTGCTGATCTTTAGGGAGGAAAAGTGGCTCTCGCAGTCCGAGATGTGCCACCACTAACCGATATGGTCAATGCTGAGTGCGCCACACGTCCACATTGCACATACGCACACAGTACGGTCAAACACGGTTTTTTACACTATATTTCTTTTTGACGATCAGATTTGCAAACCGGCGTCTATGAACATTCGTTTCAAATTGACCTCACCCAGACGCTGGAATGCGGATACCAACATGGAAATTAACCACTCTGGTTCGTCCTTCCAAGGCTCTGTCCTTCAGCACTTACTCATTCAACACCTGCACGCTATTGGTGGTGAAATTCCTTATTTATGGCAACGGAATAAAATTCACAGAATAACTTCTGCGTGTGCATCGCTACTTCACTGAAGTGAGTAAGTAGTAAGGTCATTGTGCACTTCGACTACGACGATGATGAACAGAGTTTAGGCCTGATATTAGCGATACCGAGGGGTGGAATTAAAAAAAACATGCCTCTCACAATGGCTGCTCTGACTGTTTCCTTTATTGGCAATGCCACAGTGGTGCCTTGATGAGATCGTTCGATGTTTCCACCCCTCCGCCACCTTGCCGTCCCCACCTTGCATGCCATCCGGAGCAAAGCACAGGTACTCAAGGACATTGCCAATGAACATTAGAGAGATGGTGCTACAAGCAAAAGGACTGACTGACCGGTTCCACCATAAATGTAGGCAGATGGAGATTATACAGAATGGGCGCGTGGACAGTCGACTCAGTGCCCCAACTTTGTTGTCCATGGCATCGGAAGTGATTGAGACGCGTGTCAACCACGGTGACAACTGCTTGAGCAAAATGGCACCAAAAGGTCGCCTCCAAAGCCGGCGACACCTCGTGGTTGCAGCGAACATGTTGACGTCAGATGTGTTGCGATGCACAGGGTTGATTTTGTCCCACTGCCTCAAAGGATGGGAGGAGGGGACCAATCTGTGGTCAAATCACTGTCAGCAAAATGGGGCACTTGAATCTCAAATACTTTCCTAGCATGCACAGATTTTTCAAGTGCACGTGCAGTAAGCTTTACGAAAGTCAGCTTTGAGTCACTTCGGACAATTTCTATGCAGTGAAGTGCAAAAGAGCCTTATCACCAGAAATGCATGTATTTCAATAAGTCGGAGCACTCTTATCAACACACAAGGGAAAAGTAGGGAATCAGCAATTTGATCAGGACTCGCACGTAAATGGTCGATTTCTTGAGTCGGGGTCAGGGTTGATTGACAAAACAGTCGCTTTGCCACTGCAGGGGAGAGGCCCATCCTTCACGTCGAATTAGGAGATGAAAGCATGCATGGCGGCAACTGTTGTGTCCTGGAGGGTGGAGGCTAACAATCCGCCATTTCGGCCTGCTTAGAATAAGAAGGGGCATTTTCGTCACCACTGACGTTCTGCTTCTCGTCGAACCCATGGGATGACTCGAGGTAGTGAGGATTTGTAAAGTCGAAGCTGGCGAAGAGTTCATCAATCCTCTTCGGTGTCAGTCCAGCCTTTGCCAACTCTACGTGGTTTGGTAGGTCCACTGCTAACTGACGTACCCCATTCTTCTTACAAGTGTCTCGAAGACCTTCGTATATTATTGGCATACCCGTGCTGTAAGCGGCATTGAGTAGGAGGGGGTCGTAGGGATCGAGGTTAAAATTCTCTGCAGCGGCAGAGAACTCGAACTCGGAGGGGTAGTATGGTGGTTCCATCTTGCACGCCACCACTTCCTCCCAGTTGACGTCTTTGTAGAAGTCAAGACACTTGACACCGTCAATGTCCAAACGCCTCTTGCTATTGCCTGTGAGACAGGCTTTGAAGAATTGGCGTAGAGGTGCTGACATATCGGGCAAACGGCCTGTTGTGAATCGAAACGTATGCAGCCAATCCTCTACTCTGACTTCACCGTACATGATGCTGGCCACGAGAATGCCAAGGCTCCAGACATCAGCTTTTGTCGTGATTTCCATCTGATTCTTAATCTCAGGTGCCATGTGGAAGGGGATGCCGGCGAAGTTCGTCTTCCTGGGTGGTCCCGTCGCCCGAGTCATGTCGTATGAGCAGTCAAAATCAGTGATAAGCAGATGGCCTGAATCGGCAATGAGGATATTGGTAGGCTTGACATCTAGGTGGACGATGCCCATGGAATGAAGGTGCTCGAGACCACATATAATCTCGCAGCTATAGAATCGTGCGTCCTTCTCATCGAGGCAGCCAAAGTTGGAAATGAGATCCTCCAAGTCATACCCACTACCTTTCTGCAGTACAAAGGCAGGAGCTCCATGGATTCGAAGGCTTTGGAACAGAGTGGGCAGAAACAATGATTGTTTGTCAGCTAGCGCGAGTCGCACTAAAATATCGTGCTCTCGAAGAGCACAGCATACAGCAGAGCTATCTTGCAAATAGAAGCGTTTTAGTGCCCAGGCCATGCGGGTAGTCTTGTCACCAGCCTGTGGGTAGGCTATCTCATAGACAATGGAGTAAGATCCACGGGATATGAACTTCACAACATCAAACTTCCTAGGTTCCATATTGTGAACCACAGCCGACTAACTGGCGTGTCTGTTGACTGACCTCAGAGGGTGGAACTACTGTTGTGAGCAGATTAGCATGAGCCAGTGAAATCAGATCCCGCTTTGCACTGGGTCGTTATAAGCATGACACCTCCACGAGACTGCTCTACGATTGGCTGTACCAGACGAATCGGAGTGAGCTCTTTGACATCTAACATGATTGATTTTTTTACCAAATATCGGGCACGAGACATACATTGACATCGGTCAGAGGCGTGGTAACTACCTTAGGGCTAAACCCCTTTGTTCATGGAGAAGCGTCCATGTTTGACATTGATCAAAAGACATATAGCAGGTTAGATGAGGGATCTTCCAGCAGTGGAGAAATGAATGGACATGGTGCCGCAGCCGTGTGATTTATTTTATTTCATCGTTTGCAATCTAATGATGTGGTAGAGCCATGTAAAGCCAGTTTTAGTGCATTAGCAGGAGAATAAACGCAGCTTCCATTTGGTGTTCTATTCGGACTTGAAGAGCTTAGGAGTTCCACGATGCACATTTAGGAGAGGGGATTTGCTTAATAAAAAAACACACAAATGATGCCCAAATATGAATGGATCGTACATTCCTCCGAATGCGCATCTATGTGACAGTTGTGATGTAAACATGATAAACGTCACAACACCCCTTTCACTCCAGGTGCTACTAGTCCCCTCACCTGCCGTTTATCAGTGAGTCGAGCTGTCGGAATACCAGAATAATCACGTCGCCTCTCCGTGCCCTAGTCAGAATGGATTACAGCACAGGTAACATATGGCCATCTTTGTTTCGTCGGGTCATCTGATGTGAATGCAGAGTTGTGATCGGACGGGCTGACTCATATAACAATGGATGGAATGATACCGTTAGGCGTCACTCTCTGATCAATGTGGTTCCATATGTGAAACAGTTGCTGCAGTTGGCAAAAAACCAATCATGTTAGATGTTCCAGCCTCTGAGGTCCGTCAACAGACACGCCAGTTAGTCAACTGTGGTTCACAATATGGAACCTAGGAAGTTTGATGTAGTGAAGCATGTCTATACATCGGAACACCACTTTGTCTATTTGGTGAGACGATGGTAGTAAGTGGTGAGGATAGATAGTACATTGGTAGAGTTGCAAGCTATTTGGAATCACATGTCTTGTGAGGCCAATTAGAGAGATTGGAATGCCAAAAAGACGACCAAATTGAACTGGGAGCAGCATTGGTTGCATGCTTCGCTTTATCCTCGTAATAAGATGCAGTTTTTCATACTGCCATTCAATTCAGGTCTCTTTATGCTGAGTATGGGCGATAAAACCGAACTTCAGCCGCACAAACAACAACTTTTTATCACACTGCTCCATCTGGCTTGCTTCCGCCCACCAGAAGTGCTGTGTCAACAAAGGGAATTGTAGTGAATTGGACTGCCCCCACTCACCCCATCGGAGGCCTCAAACCATGCGTTATGACCTACTTCGAAGCTACACAAGACAGTGCTCCAATAAGCGTCACAACTCAGAACGACAAGACGACTGCTAGTAAGGTTGAAAATTCGCGTCCGAATACGGATTGTCGGTGTAACCTGATTGCAGGCACGATTCTAGAAGTTTAGCAGAACCCGGAAGAATATGAAGGACGAAGTGAATTACCAGCGCCTATTTGAAGCAGGCCTTTGGGTGTGCTAATACACCGTTGTTTACTTTCATTACCTCTTTAACTCAAATGATTTAGAACTATCCTGCAGGTGATTGGGGAACAGTGTGGAAATGAGCGTTCATATGACAACTCGTAGATAGGGAAACATATGGAGTTAGCAACCATCATTTCTGGTGGACTGAACTAATTGGTTCCCAGAAGTTGAGAGCAAAGGGGTTGAGCTTCTACTCCTTACTTCTACCACTACTGCTGTCATGGCATTCGGATGGAGAGCTCTACTCCTCCATTCCTGCGTAAAAGGGAATGCCTGAAGCAGGTGTCCTATCCAACGCGCCCATCTCCTCTATCTGATGGAACGGTAGCAATAAAGAGCGAGGACAGTCACGATCTTACCATCCTTTCACTTCCTCTGCAATAACTTGGGTTCTAAGGCTTGCAGTTTCAATGTCATCCTGAATTCCACAAAAATTAGACTCAGCTAACAATAGCAATTTCTTTGTACTCTTAGCTCTCCGCGCAACTATCCGAATGTCTTTTGCAGTGAGAAACCGCTATTGCCGTTTTGGTGCCCGACTGCTCATGCGATGTTAGCTTGTAGGGATTTCGAGGTAGAGTCAGTGTCCGCAACTCCACCTGATGCTCTGAGTCATCACACGCTGTTAAATGGTTCTTTGTGTTTATGCTGTGCAGCACTATGCAAATGAGTACGATGCGCGAGTGCCCATCGGCAATGACACATCCTGATTCATAGCATAATGTCGTGTGTTGAGCAAAGGTCAACGACAGAGTCACTAGTGCACAGTACCGCAGGTGACACACGCAGATCGCTCACGTGTCAATGCTGACAGCATCCACAGTAGTGGCGACTACGACTACCGTTGTGACTGGCGTAGCTGTTTCAAACTATGCAATCACTGGAGTCGTATGTGCCTGCATTGCGACAGTGCTTGCTTGAACTCACGAGTAAGTGAGTACCCATCTCCCTCTACTGCATCCATGCGCGCCGTTATTTTCTGATTCATCAGGTTGTAACATCATGGCTCACTGCTCTACCTTATCGAACAAGTTATTTCTATTGCAGGCTTTCGAGGTGCAGAAATCGCAGCAGTCCATTATCATTCGTATTTACTGGGAATAATGTGACTTCCCATCCTAATCAACGTCTTACTCACCAATACAAGTCCTTGCTGCATATTTAGCTTAAAATTCCTATTTTTGGTTCAATCGTACCCACACGATTGAGGCCTCCTGCGGTGAGAAAAGATGGACCAAATAATCGAGGATGCATGAAGACGCAACCTCTTAGTGCCGTAGACATCCAACGATTCAACGGAAGGATGTACTCAGTTGGTAAATGCATGCTTGACATGATTCCGCCCTATGAAGAGCTTACGGTGTGGCCTATGCAAGTTTTGATCTTATTTAGAAAATGCGCCTCGTTGAGGCTGAGGGTAGGAGCTCCTTTCCAAGCCAAAACTGGCGAAATTGCTTCGAGCCTATTGAACTCCCGCTCGACTTCATACAACGCAGGCAGGATTTGCTTCCTTACTAAGCACACGCATTCCCCACCAACTCAACTCTCTTAAACCACCAGATTCGCGCAAACATCTCTAGTTGAAATGCACACCCTACAAAGCATTTTACACCTGAAATTGTTAATTGAAATAAGTTTCATTGTCTACTTATGTATGGATAGTAGGCGACCAATTACCCGCTCCCACATCTTAGCGGTCTAAATGGGTCATGTGAGGCCCACACACACGCAGCATATAGTTTTCGTTTAAGATAGTTGTATTTGACGATGGCAAGCCGAAAAGAAGCACTTTGAGGGTGGTAGTAAAAATACAGAATTGGGAACAGCTAAACGAACGGTATACTGATGAGTTAGACACTCAATTCTTTTGTGATCTTACACTGGGAGGCCTTATTGGGTGGTTTAATTTGGGTTGAGTGGGACTTTGGCAAATATTGGCTGCTGTGTTTACTTTCATCATTATTTTTAGGCATCGTGAAGGAATAAATGAGGTTCTCGAATCTCGTTCAATTCATTATTAATTTATTTCAGCTGGGTGAGAAGTAAGGCAAGAGGTTTTCTCTGAACCCTACCTTGTCTATCAAAGCATATTTAGAATGCACAGCAAGGAGTCGCGCCATTCCATCAACTCGATAGAGACGCGCTAATTTTGACTTCGAAAGAACTTTGAAGCACTGTAAACATGCTGAATGGTTTTTTGAGTGTGGACGCATTGCTGAGGAGCCCGCAAAACTGGAAACTTTTGCTCTGTTTTAAGAAAGCAATGAGGTCAAAAATGACACATAGCAGACGATTGCAGAGGTGAATATTGTGGTTGAGGTAGGTCAAACTGTGCAAGCGAATCCCGCATGTTGTACTGCGGCGAATTTTCAAAATTTGTGCAAGTTTTGTAAATTCTTGTCGATATTCCCGCACAAACTAATGCCAGTTGGCCTGCAATACCTCGGCCAGGGGTGAGAGCTGCGATGGAACTCCGGAAAAGTTAGATGGTACAACTAAAATCTTAGGGTTGGCAGAAAAGTGCTCTTGAATTAGCTCGCCAGCATTGTTCTGGCTACAAGCTTTTGAAATGACTTCTTCATTCTGCACGTCAGTACGGCAAATTTCACATCATCCAGAATAGTTCAACAAAGTAACAGCGCAGTGGATGACAGAGGACCAGAATTTGCCATGTCTAATGCAAGCTGTTCAAAGTCCACAGTTCCACTCATTTGGTGGTTAAACGTCCTCCTAATTCGACTCCACCGCGCCACGAAAGGGATTGACGGTAGGTGCTGAGCCGCTAAGACACAATCATGGTCCTCACTTGGGTCTCCTGACACAACTGCTGCATGCTACTCAAAATCGCTTTCGAATTTCAATGTACCTACTCGAGTGGTAGGAAATGCATCATGCTCACCTCAGTACCGGCACAAGCGCCAAGAAACACTAACATCTCTGTCATTCAGCACTTGACTTCGGTGTGGCGGAGGTGACTGCTAGTTTTGTTTCGTGCAACAAAAACGTAGTGCTGGAGGGGGTTGAGGACCACAGCAGCGATTTGCAAAGACTGTGGCAATAGAAATAAAATAGTCGAAGCGAAGATGTCTCATTGCCTTGCCTCACAGACGCTACTATTTATTGCCGTCACCTTCTCCGATTAACCTCTCAACAACAGGTGGTTAACTGAAGGCCACAAGCCGCAGACCCGCTTCGAATAAAATTGGAAGGTGCATTATTTTGTAGAGCTAATATGCCTCGTCCAGGCATCTGCTGGTCTTTCATGTGTAAGCTGAGGAATGAAGGCGGGATTCAGCGCCAACACATGACGTGTTTGCTTGGAGGTGATTCTGGAGCTGAGAATAGACAGATGGGTTTGACTGCTGTCACACGTCAGCTGTGTCAAGTAATGGCACTGCCCATATTCTTGGCTAATTCTACACAACAAGGAAATCAAATTACGCACACTGTGTCATCAGTTCAAATGCTTCCCACTTGGACGTAGCAGCTCTGCGCCACTTACTCGTGCAAAGCATATCTGCTCCCCGATTCTCATTTAGGAAGCTGGAGAGGCGAAGGCCGCCGCAGACAGCATAAAGCATGACTCAACACTGCGTGCAAGAGCATTCTTACTTGGTAGCTTGGATGCACCATGTTCCACTAGGATAGGATGATCTAGTGCCTACTCCTTACTGTCATTACATCAATTTGGAATTAGGCAAGAATAGGATAGGATCTACGTGCAGTCCAGAGCTCTCCTTTCCACTGTTTTGGATGATCGTCTGTACATTTGAGAGAAGCAGGGATGGAGGTGGACGTTAGATTTTGTTCAGTGAAAAGACAGGAGATTCGAGTGAAATAAGCCAGTTCATCGCCGTCGACCTATGCCGAGTCGCCTGAAGTGCGATTTTCCCTCTCCCTTCACTGCCATCCCCACAGTCACATGATCTTTTCCTTTTAAACCGCATTAAATTTTAAACCATCTTAAGTGGTTTTAACACATTTATTCGTTCGTGTGACCAATAATTTAACCGATTTTAATGTCCCTTTCTCATAACTCCCAACTAACTTGGAAAACAGTTATTTGCTGAAATGATTCGACTTGTCTTTCTCCACCGCAAAACAACTGCATTTTTCTTTCCACTATGATTTTGCGATTGTTGAATAGGGCCATGTTGCGCGAATTCTTCCCTTTTATTTTGCCTCATTGACACCTCTAAATGGCTGTTGTGTGTGCGAAATACGGTACTTTCCTGATACCAACTTTGACCCAATTTCAGTCCAAGCCCCTTGCGATTCCTCCTGCTTGGGCAACTGGCTCCGTGTACCGCCCTCGATGGCATCTGCCAAGTCAAAGTGCTGGAGCAAAGTTGGCTGCCTGTAACCAGAATTACTACTAGCCCATCCATGCATTGCCCCTCCCTCGTGCCAAAAGCCTTTAATTTCGTAGCACACGCATTAAATTTACGCATTGCTGCTTTTGAAAGCAATTGTGCTAGAAATGCAGAAACGTACTGCAACTGAGATGAGCAGGCACTTCCAAGATATAATGTTAATGCTTACCTCTGAAAACCAGCTGCCTTACACTGTCCCCACGACAGAACCCCAACTCTACCAATATCCCTTTCCCAAGTTATAGATAGCGTGCAGCACGAACTGTGAGCTCCAACTGTCATTCACTTCTCGACGCTCGCCAACAGAGACGCATCATCATTTTCTTTTCAGCGCTTAGTTTGAGGTTTACTTCCTCCCCTTCCCTTGTCCTAGCAACCACCTTATTGAATTCGGAAGGTCTTCTGACCGAAGGAAAGCGGTTTCAATTGGGAGTACTATCCATGCAACCACCGAATCGCTTGTAGTGTTAGTAGACTTTGGCGGCAAAACAGTCGTTTTTACTACGAGCTACTTATAGTGGGGAAGGCGGCACTGAGTGAGGGTACAGCAGTAAATAACGAACTTGCTTGCCTTGTCTGAGGAATAGACACCATTGCAGCTCGTCGAAGGACCGTAGGGAGACAATGTTCTTTGGCCTTGTACTCCGCCAAGCAAAATGGAGCTACGTGAATGGATGTAAGCAAAGGAAGGGTATCCAAACAATGCCTTACAGCACCACCGCCAACATGAACAACTGCAAGTTATGATGGTTGCTGCGACTACAAAACAAGGGAAGTTGTCATGGAATATTTACTGTTACTACCTTTGCGTGAAGATGGTGTGGTGACGTGGGATACAAAGATAGGACAAAGGTGTGCGTAACGTGATAGATCAGTGTTATCTAGAAGAGCATCACCTCAAGAGAGAGTCCGAACACGTCGGATGAAATGGAAAGGGAAGAAAGACGATATGAACTGCAACACACACACAGGCGCTAGTTTTGACTGAGCCGTGTGGCAAAATAATCTGGACTGCGGCCAATCACTTTGCAAGCTCTTGCTTGATGTGGCAATGCGCATTCCCTAAGACAAATCGACAAGCTTCTGAACCACCGAATGAGCAAAGGGATTAGAGACCAATTTGGTGCAATGCCACGTCGACAAATGCAGCAGTGAATGAGCAAATAGGGGCTACAACAGGTGATCCCTATAGAATAGTCCACGCAACCATCATCGGATTTAACTTGCAGATAAAAGCACCGATGCAAAAAGGGACGTTGTAACGGATGACAGGCACAGCTTCTAGACCATGATATTTGCGTCTTTTTATTCATCAAGTAAACACGTCAAATTTGGTCTCATCACCCATCATACCACAGAGCAATTTGAACCCACGTATATTAGTGGTACCACTTAGTGGCAAAACATCAATGAAAACGCTAAAGCCTTGCATATGAAAACATGCAAAACAAGCAAAACCTTCAGCATATAGGAAAAGAGTTCAGTTATACATTTCATGACCACCATGTCGAATGATCGCAGACTAGTGGAACCGACATTTGTAAGCACCAAATGCAACATCCACACATAAGTCCCAGTTATTTGCTGTAGATGCATGCAAAGCTGAAAATGCAGTTCATTTATGCCAAACGCAAGCATGGGCAGCTGTCACTTAGGACTGTGATCAAAATAGCTGGAAGGTATCACAAATGGACTCGTGAGAAGCCCACAGTTACTTGAGATTTTTCCTTATCGCAGCGCATCCTCAAAATGGAGTCAACCGCAAATCGCAATTTTGGGAGCGTTTTGCGAATTTAGGACAGGCGATTTGTGTTGGCGTTGTTACAGGGTCTATTAAAGAGGTAAGGATTTAGAGCATTTCAGCAGTCTTCATAAAAGGGCAGTCCCAAGCACTTTAATTAGCTTAATCAGAATTGGCTTGCGAAATGCAGCTGGGGGTGAAGCAAGCACTTACGAATCAGTAGAGCCAGACATTTAAACAGAGTCTGCAGTTGTTGTCAGTGCAATCGGGCCACTTCCGAAATCCAATGCGCCAGTCAGCAGAGAGGATATACTCATGCACGCAAGACAGACGTTCTTATTTCCTCGACAATCGAGTTGCACTTTTGGAGAGCATGTAAACTCAGGCATAGCCACCAGTGGCGGCGACTCAAGAGAGTAGTGTGAGTAGCATCAGCGCAGCAAGGGAGGGGAGTTGTGTGAACTCCTTGCGGACTACCACAGGTCTCACAGTGGCGATGCCTGCATGATAAAAGCAATTCAAAATTAAATGGACTGGGGCTACAGGTTGCTCGCGAAGGACTCCTGCATTGCTTTCGTTCACCGATGACCAAGGAGTCCAGTTCTTCACCATCAATGGAAAGGTGGCCCCAGAGGTCATTTGATCTACTTAAACAGGTCACAGGAGGGGAAGTAGAAGGCTGCAAAAAGCATTGACTACCTTGATGCCAGTACAGTGGGATTGCTCGATTGACAGTCGTTGGGACAGAGCCATTGTAAGTTAAGCTCGCCTAGTATCCATACCGAGGACGTGTTTGCCGCATCACTCATGACCACTTGGAATTCGGACTCAATCACCCGTCCAGCAGCAGATGGTGGCATGACTTCGACTCCGACCAACTCTCTTGGCATTTAATCCAATGTCGACAGCGTTCATATTCCTCATAACGATTTTATAAACTCAGCAAACAAGCACTGGGCAATCTCTAATCCGTCATTCCTGACGGTCTTTAGTGCACGTCGAGGTCCAAATGACTCAATGATCTCCGCAAAATGAACAGCACCGAATATGAATTTAGGGTGCCTCCTTGCCTGATTCTCTCCAGTTCAAGGTGATACGACTTGACGAGAAATGCCAGAGCACGCGTAGGCATGGAAGTCCTTGTAGACTGTTACAGGACTACGTGGTGGCACCTACCAGCGTTAAGATTAGCAATTAATCTTCCCAGATGCAACAGCTCCTGTCAGCTCTTGGGTGACACCTTAATACTGAGTATCCCACCAACCTACACTACACGCAATGTTACAGTAAGTAGGTGACAGCACAAAGCGGGTAATTGCGTATTAACATTGCAGGCATCAGTGCTTAATTTAATAAGTGTAACTAGGTGGGTGTTTCTATGGTGTTTCTGTCGATTGGCGCAGCAGATCTGGTGCAATGCGAAATTGTAAAATCGGAAATCCCAGTGCACTGCTATGATTGGTGAGATAGTCTGGTATCCTACCCTCGGATGTAGAGTTCGATGAAGGGAAACCGATCAACGCCATCGGCAGCATCATTGTCTATGGAAAAATCACTTCTATACACACGGTGCTAGTTTGCCCGTTGTCTGCAACTTTGCGTCTTCCATTCATTCATCACCCATCACATCACACCACAGCTACAGCCAACCTGCCCATTTATGGCTCCACTTTCATTCTGCATCCCACTATTCAATTCATTGCTTCTTCTCCACAAATGCTTGTATAGTGTATGCAAACACACTTTTCCACCACACTTTTTTTCGCGATTGGAGTTGCGAACTGGCTTTTGTGAACAATAGTTTTTAATTTGGCTTCATTCAGACGCTGGAATGCGAAAACCAGCACTGACAACAACACAGTGTGCAGAGGAGCAGGATCGCATCTCTGCTTTCGCATTCCAAGACTGTTCTTCGACGGTTGCACATTCAATACCCGCCCGCCTGTGTTGATGTAATCCTTTATTTAGTAAAGTGAAACGAATTTCCACAACAACATGACAATTTTACTGGAACCAGTAAGTAGTAAGTTCATTGTGCACTTTCGTTTACGGTGATGGAGAGCACATCTTTTGTCTGATATCAGCCATGCTAAGGGGCGGAATAGGATACCATACCCCTCACAGTAGCCGCGATAGCTGTTCCCCTTTCCAAAAGTGCCACTCAAGTGTTTTTCAATGGTATCAATCTGTGTTTCCACGCCTCTGCCTCCTTCCCACCCGCACTTCCACGCCACCCGGAGCAACTTACAGCTACTTAAGGATGATGACAGCATGGAGTTGGAAGGATGGGACCACAAGCAGAAGGGTTGACTGGCTGTTTCACCAGTTATGTAGGTAAGTACAGAATGCGTAGAAAAGGCACGTGGGCAATCGACTCCGTGAAATTCACAAGCCTCCAGTGCTCCAACTTTGATATTCACGGTAACGGAAGTGATTGGATCACGTGTCAATCACAATGTTAACTGCTTGAGCAAACCACCACTAAAAGACTGGCATGATGACCGTTGAATTCTCGTGGTTGAAGCTTTCATAGTGATGTCAGATCTGGTTGACACACAGAGTTGATGCTGTCCCATTGCCCCAAAGCTGGGAAGAATGTACCATTCTGTGGTCAAAGTCAGTGTCTACTGTACACAAACCTTCTAATATAAAGGTGCATTAAGCCGTACTGAAACCCGTTATGCATAAGGTGAGACAATTTCTGATCAGTGAGACTCGAAGGAGCGTAGCCAACAAATGAGCGTACATTTTGATTAGTCAGAGCACCCACGCCAACACACAATAGAAAAGTAAAATATCACAACTCGCAGGTGAGCGAACGAGCACTTGAGTAAAGGCTAGAGGTGATTTAAGGAACACCCGCTTTGCCCTTCTTGGAGAGGCGTATATCCTACACGTCGATTTAGGAGAGCCCACGTGATGACCTGAGGTGGTGAGGACTCGTGAAGTCGAAGTTGGCGAAGAGTTCATCAATCCTCTTCGCCGTCAGTCCAGTCTTTGCCAAGTCTTCGTGATCCGGCAGATCTACCACCAACCGACGCACTCCACGCTTGTCACGGGTGTCTCGAAGACGTTCGTCTATAAGTGGCATGTGCTTTCTGTAAGCGGCAGCGAGTAGGAGAGGGTCGATGGGGTCGATGTTGAATTTCTTCACAGCTGCGGAGACCTCGAACTCGGAGGGGTGGTATGGTGGTTCCATCTTGCACGCCACCACTTCCTGCCAGTTGACGTCTTTGTAGAAGTCGAGGCACTTGACACCATCAATGTCCAAACGCTTTTGGTAATTACGTGTGAGACAGGCTTGGAAGAGTTGGCGAAGAGGTGCTGACAAATGCACTAAAATACATACATACGAAAGTGACCCACCAGCTGCATTGCCAATCTCAACTACAATGCTCAACAAGGAATCTGGTTAAATCGGATTTGCGTTACTTAATTGCCTGTACTGCTACAGGCAGATTTTCCACTATATCGCCTTCAAACCCACGCAGCCGGCGGACCACTTCAGCCATGTAGTCGAAGTGGCTGTGTTCTGGGACCACTCCGCTACTCACGCCGACGAAACCCAGTGTCATGGTATGAGCAACCACCCTTCCAACGTCATTCAAGTCTAGTCGATCATTGCCTTAATTATGACAACAGAGTGCTGAAAATATAGATCCATTGCTTACCTCCTGGTGTTGGGAAATGATGTTAGAAATGGCAAAAATGCAACTATCATGTCTGAAGTAGTTTCGCTGGGTGAATTCGGCATAGCGTGTTGTGCTCCTGGGGTCCAAAAGCAAAAAGGTCTGACCACACATTATGATTCTACCGAGACAGCACCCACTACTGAAGTGCCCTAGCAAATTCGCATCAAATTTGGGTGAAATGAATGAACATTTCTGACACACGACTACCCCTTTCGACAATTTTGCAGATGGTATTAGTGACGAAGTTTGCTACGTATCAGCTGCAGTACGGGGACTTGCGACTACTGTGAGGGGGAGGTAAAGGATTCTCACGCAGTAGCAGTTCACTCACATGCTTGTCCATCCAATTGCAATAACGAGTCTGATGACGAAATATATCGGCTGACAGGTGGATACCAATCGCCGTCTGGGAAGCACAGAGCAAATATTGTGAAGATCCCCTTGGTGAGGACTACATCCACCAATTTGGACGATTTCTCGTACTAAACTCATCACGTTTCTACCTTGAACATGTATCAGGAGCAAAGCTAACAGCGCTCATTGGACATTTCTTGAGCACCCCTCACTGATGCACTATTAACATGGTTCTTTTAGGTTCTCCCAACTCGGAAAATTGGAGGTGTTTTAGAAAATCAGCCACCCCTTCGCTTTGGGCGCACAAGGGTTCACTTACGATTGTCGCGATCAAATGTCGAAATGATCGAAGGTCGTGAGCAGAATCTTACTTGAACGGATTAAGCATGGTGTCACTCCCACCCTTAACGTCGGCTATGCTGAAATGTGTGCAAGACGTCTCTTCAACTAACGCGATGAGGATGCGGTGAAAGCCTTAGATTCCTTGTAAAACACCACCAGCCTTCTTCTTAGTTTGCATCACATCCTGCCGAATCTGATGATATGGAAAGCATAATGGAAGACTCAGAAAGAATGGAAACAGGAATCTGGTATAGAAGCGGTAAATTATTACTGCTCAGCTTAGACTAAAAGAAGTTGACTTAGTCTCTCCACTGAACTGCCTCTTTGCCCTAGTTTTCCCAGCTTGAGGAGCATGAAGGCCTGTTTGAACGCATAGTAGATGTGTTGTGATTGTAGATGCAGTGGTCCTGCAGAGTTGCTTCATTTTAGACCAAATGCTAATCGTCTCAGCCCAACTGCTCCCATCACTGGTCAGTGCTGTGGAGCGCTTTAAAATGTTACCACTCACCTTCCCTTCCCAATTTCCCTGAGAGCAGCCAAACTGATAAACTAGTCAGAACCTTCAAGCTTAATTCGCTCCATGATATTAAGTTGCTCCGACTGCCGATGCTGACATTTGTAAACGACTCTAGATGTGTCTCGGATGATGGAACACCTGTCCTTGCTAAAGAGACCAACCTCCTCATCCATTTGACTAAGTTTGCGACGAAGAAGTGCTGAAGCTCCGTGCGACCACTCAGTTAGCCCCAACACCCCCATACTTTGCCCACTGCACTGCAATCCAAATCAGGTGAGCCATTCTCCCATCTGTTCTGTTTACCCCCAAACGGCTCCTTCCTTTGGCGAGTACTAAGCAGTCTGATGGGACGTCCGTGTAGTCCCTTCTTCGGCGAAGCTGGGTAATTAGCAAACCTCCAGCTCTCCTCGTCCTTTGTCATGGTATCGGGTCGCTTCTCCGTTCCTCTAAGTAACACCAACACTAGGGAGAGCGAAGTAAAAAGGAGCACATCGTTGAAGGTCAGTGAAGGCGAAGAAACTGGCTTGGATTGCGGCACTTGGTGTTGAAGGTGCTTTTAACACCCACCGTGGGAAGGAAGCCAGTGCGTCTGATTCGCCACTGGAAGAAGACGCCGGTGACATCTGCAACGTCCTCTCTGGGACCACAACCATTCCCATGGGTAACTTAACTGAGCCTATTGTTGTTAACTGCCATAGGGCGCTTCAATTGTAATCGCTCACCTCCCCATTCCAATTTCTCTGATCAAACTGTCAGGCTTAGTTCTCTTTATGACTTCTGCTAGTGCCATTTTTAAACTGCCACCTACACCTATGCCCACAGCTAACTCATGTTCCCAATAGGAGGAGATAAGAGCTTTGCTATTCGCTTATTGAGAACGCTAACATAATCCCACGGTAGGGCTTTGGACTGGGACGAACAAGTGTTGTTGGGCATGCGATAGATACCGGCGAACCTAGACCGGACTGTATTCATCCACAGACATATATCTGCACAAAGCTTCTAAATGATTACAAAAATCACAGATTATCCAAAAGTGCATTGGGACGAAATAGGCCTCGTCCATCATTATGTAACCACCACATCCAGAAAGAACAGTTGCGATGTTGGTCACTGGAAAGGACGAAAGTAAAGGAAGAGTGGAAGTAAAAGCCAAGTTGGTGGAAGAGATGGATGGAGTTGGAAGAAAGCGGGACACGGCAATCACATAGGGTGGTCGTCTGACCGCACCGCCACGAACATGAAGAACTGTGATTTGTGGTAGTTGCTGTGACTACGGAACAAGAGAAAAATAGCCTAGTTGCTGCTGTTACCGCATTTACAGGAAGACGGTGTGTTGACGTAGGGGAAGAAAGGTGGAGCTAAGATTTTCGCTGCACTGTAGGTCAGTGTTCATCTAGAAAAACACTGCATCAAGAGATAGACGAAACACGTTGGATGAAGCGGAACGAGAGAGAAGACGATATGAGCTGCAATGCACACACGCCAGTTTCCGCTTGAGCAGTGTGTCAAAATGATCTGGACCGCAGCAGATCACTTCGCAAGGTCTTGCGTGATGCGACGATTTGCTTTCAGCCAGACAAATGGACAAGCTTGTGAGGCAGCAAATGAGTGAAAGAACTGGAGTTAAATTTGGTGTAATTTTACTTTGACAAAGGACACCAGGCGATTCCTGTAGAACGGTAAACAGAACCACCACTGGATTCAACCGTGTGGCTAATTGAATTGATTCTGAAATGGAATTATGAAGAGTGACATGTACAGCTTCTGAATCATGACATTCGCATCTTCTTATGCATAAAGCGAAATGCTTAAATTCAATCCCATCACCCCTCATGCTGGTCATTCAGTCCCCTTACTAACACATCATCCTGACACATCCACAAACCCCTCCGCAGTTGAGAGGCTTCAGTGTTTTAGCACTAACACCAAATGTCACCCACTTTCGAGGCTATTCAGTCTACATGACTTTACAAATGCTGATCACTACATTGGAAAGAAAAACATGGCCCTCATTCCTGAAAATAAGGTCAGAAAAGAAGGTCAAAGCTTCATCGTTTTTGATTAAAGAGGGAAATGCACCTAACAAGGGAAATAATGGAAGATAAGTGAAGTCTAATCTGCATTGACTGCTAGGCAATACATTGTGCAAATTGTAACAGGGACATGGCTGCGCAATCTACGTTGTCCCGGATGAACAGTCTTCATTCTCTAACACCTGCCAGCAAGGCAACCTTGCCGGTACTTTTGGGGTGAATGATAGCAGTTGAATTCGCGGGAGGGCGACTCCAGCCAAGGTGTTAGTGGCGCTATTAGGTGGCAAGATATCAATGCTTGTCATGCATAGGAGGCAAATTGTAACCACCACGCTTCAGAAGTGAGGATATGGAAAACATGCAAAACTTTCAGTGTATGTGAAAACAGTTCAACTTTGATTTACATGACTACCATGTCGAATGACCCCAGACTGCCAGAATCAACCATTGTAAAAGTTAAATGCAACGATCACACATGAATCCAAATGACTTGGTGCTGGTACATGCAAAGCTGACAATTCAGTTCATCTATGCCAAATGCAACCACAGGTAGCCACTGATTAGGACCGTAACCAAATTGGTTATAAATATCGTAAATGGACTCATAAAGCACCTACAGTTGCTTGAGATTGTTCTTACCACAGAGCATCCACTAGAACTTTGAATGAATTCGATTGCAAAACGTAATGCTGGGAGGATTTTGCGTTGAAATCGTACACGTGACGCTTTAGAATGCACCATCTCTCTTCGACTTGACAGCTGCATGTCCGCTTCTCCATATCCCTCGCTTCTATCAAAAGACGTGTCGCCTTGAGTCAGGCCAGTCAGGTACAGGATGAGTAGATTTGCGCTGCAGTGAATCAGCCTACTGTCAATAAATGGACGCTTCAGTGTTGGAATCATGCATGCATGTGCTGGATGTCAGTTCAAAGAAATCCAGCAAACTAATAGGAAATGCAGAAGTTATGGACGTGGCTTTAACAAGTCTACTCACCGTTGCGGGATTAATGCATACTTGGAGCACTCTCGAATAGTAATTCCTAATGGAGTTGCATTGGTCCCTCTTCAACAATACAGTCTGACAAAGTAACTACAAGTAATGTAAACTGTTAAAGAATGAAAAAGCTAGGAGTTCGTTAACTTGATTTTGAGAATAAAGATTCCTTGCTTTCATTACCACTGGCTACTGATTCATGTCCTGCCTGAGACGAGAAGTACCAGCCCTTTCATGTTTAAAGCAGTTAGTCCTGATTGTATGTCATGCAGATGATCGTCTGTAGTAAAAGGCAAATAACCAAAGTGTGCTTTGAGGGCAGCTTACACCGACACCTTCAATTGAAGTAAGCTATTTGGGAGGAAAATATTTTATTCATGCATGATTGGACAAGACAGTTGTGGTCCCTAATTTTCACACATTGGCATTTGAATGCGATGGCTGCTGACAATGGGAGCTTAGCCAAACAGCACGCGACTGCTGTGACACTCACTTCTACTTTGCAGCAGCTCTTGGGTGGTTCCACTGGATTTGGGTGCGACGATGGTACCTTCGCGAACAGCGCTGTCATTGTTGTGTAGGAACGCATCGCAGTTGTACAAGTCTCCAACTCCCATTTTCTTCGCCTATTCGATTATGGCGCTTGCCATTGCACTTTCATCTGTACCAATTACATAGGACGTGTTGGCAGGGTATTGAAGTGATTGACAGACACTAGAGCATGCACACAGAGACCATTTCAATGCCAGTATTTGTGGCTGTTGGTTCATGGTGACCCTCATCTCATGGTGGCCACATGTTTACTCCAAACAAACATCTTTCAAATGAGGCGTTTCCTATCTCGTCCAGTGTTTTCTGGGTAGTGATTTAAATGGTTGGCTATTCATGCGGAGGATCGGTGTCTGTCTCCCTGTGTGTAGAGCTAGATCAGCTCTCCAAATGTCAGGAAGAGGAGTGGAATAGGAGGCGTAGGAGAAGTGGAGGAAGAAGACACAAAGAGTGGGAAGTAAAAGGCAACCATATGCAGTCCTACCGTAGGTGCACAACCGACGACTTCAATGCCATTAAATTGGTACTTGACAATGCATGTGGAAATGGGATGGATGGTGAGTGAAGTCTGCTTCAGTCCAAATCCAAGGTAGAGCTCTCAAACGCAATCACATTGCTGTAATGAGAAGGTGCGCACAATGCATTATCTGCGGGGGCATTCATTGTGCCTCGATTATGTTGGGAGGGCATCTTCACAGGGCCGCATGGCATGGGACTGAGGACAGGATGAAATTGGAAAGCAGCTTCGAAGTTGTAGTCAGTAACAGGCAAATCCCGTAACTACTACCTGTAAATTGTGCGATGCCAAATTGCTGAGTTACTTCTGCATAAGTATTGGCTCCTTTAGGATGGGTGATGCTCTAGTAGAGGCATGAACGACCAGTGGGGCGAAATTAGGATAAGAGTAGCATCACCATACAGCAGTTTATCAAACTAAGGCAAAACGCGAGTGGCATGCATTAGCATTCCATGCCATGAGGTTAGGATGTTCTCTTGCCAAATCTCTCACAATTATTATTCCCTCGGTTAACTGCGATGCGCAGAATGTGGTCCATGCAAGAAAGGTGATCCTTTTGTAAAAAGGACGATACTTTTGCAAATGCACATTTGGGTTGGTAGAAATGAACTGGAGAAACACTTGGAATCATTGGTATAGCGCAAACATTTGTTTAAATCAGGCGCCACTTATGTTAATTCTTCCTGATGTTGACATCGGTCCACGCACACCACAACGCCAACGGCTCCTTCACCAAAGACCATCGCTTACTTTATCCTCTTTGTGTCTTGCCGAAGGCTTAAAGTGGTCCATGGCAATGTGGTTTGGGCATGATAGAGGAAAATTTCGACTCTCCCAACACACCCATTGGGTGGGGTTGTGGTTTCGAGATCCACCAGTCAGTTTCCTTCCGAGGGCGGTGACGCAGTGTGGATTTGTCAATTAAAGTTTGAATTTTGCCTGTCGGAAGGCGGGAACGTTGCCAACAATTTGACGACGTATACTTTCCAAGGGCATTGTAGTAACTTACTTCCCTCATAACATCAGTTTAACAACAGGCGTTTTTAAGCAGTCGCGCAAATCGCTGCAAGACCAGCAAACAAATGCACCAGATTATTTCCTACCATGCCTTCAAAGCCCCACTACGGTAAGACGCGCAGTGTAAGCGTACATGGGCTCACGCATTCGCAACTGATTTTCAAGGTGACAATTAATACTTTCGGGGGCGGTTCATCAGCACAATTGGTAAATTTATATGTGAATACCTTAACATTTCCAGTTAAACGGCAATAAGTTGCACTTTTACACATTAGCGAGGAAGGTGATGGAGTGTGCATTAGTGTCAAAATGTACAATTCAAAAATCCATTCTCCATATTTCTGTCAGTGACCAGATGTTGAGGGCAGAGTTAGTCTGCGTATGAAAGGCATCGGACATGGTTTTTGCATCAATAACTACAAGTGCATAACGAAGCTGTTCACTTTGCATTACTAAAGTGGTTTCTATTTAGCCAGTCTATTACAAACCAGGCTCGGTTTTAGATCCTCCGTTTTAGGACCGAAAAGACAGATGCGGGTGACAAATATTTTGAGGTCAGTCCACGAGACCGCTCAAAGCTACTTTTGGGAGCCTCTGGGTCGCATAATGTTACACCTGGTCACTGCCTGGTCATGCGACATCCAGACATCCATTTTGGCCAGATAGTGAAATGTATAAGACTGTCCAATCACAACTCTGCACTCACATCAGATGACCTGACGAAACAGACATGGTCAAATGTCCCCTGTGTTGCAATGCACTTTGTTCTGGTCACGGGACGGCGACGTGATTATCTCGGTATTCTGACAGCATGACTCACTGAGGTGTGTGGCCGCATCTCAGCTCTTCCCCAACCTCCTGATGAGATAATCGTGACGCCACCAATTCATTCGTCAAATCGACAATGCAAACCAACTCAAGCCATATTTGCTCTAGGCGAGCATGCTGACCAATGGCAGGTAAGGGACTAATAGCGAATGTGGGATAGCAAGAACAATGATGCAGTCAGATGTGATAATCTCTGCATCCCCTTCCACAAAAGGCACCTGGAGTGGTAAAGCAGACTCACTATTCCATTGATAAGCAAAGGTTGTGACACCTTCGCCATGTGTACATCACAACTATCGCACAGATGCGCATTCGGAGCGGCGTACGATCTTCGCACAGTCAGACATCCATTGCGTGTTATTTCCATTAAGCGGATCCCCCTCCTAAAAGCGCATCGTGGAACTCCTGGGCTCTTCGCGCCTAAAATAAAACAACAAATGGAAGCGGCGTTAATTCCCTTACTGACACACTAAACCTGACTTTACATGATTGTATCACAACAAAATATTTCAACTCCCGGTCCATACCGACGTACCACTTTATGGCTGCCTGGCACGCAGCTAAATTAATGGCATGTCCATTTGATACTTAAGATTGTTCCAGTATACATTTTGAAATGCTTCCTGGCAATAACAACCACTTCATTTAATAGCCTCCCGAGAACAATACCGATGGGTAGAAGGGACTGCATATGTCAAAGTATGGAATGAAACATCTTGTACAGCTACGCCGTTGATTCCATATCTCGCTTCACTCTAAGTAGAACTCGAGTTTGAGTTGCTCCCAACCTGTCGATCAACATTAAACATGGACGCTAAGCCGTGGATGCCGTGACTTAGGTGCTGAGGTGACTGTCGCGCCTCACACTGCAGCCTCTACCACCGATGTTGATACATGTCTCGCACGTGACACTTGGCGACAAAATCAATCATGTTGGATGTCAAACAGCTCACCCCGATTCGTCTGGCACAGCCAATCGTAGAGCAGTCTTGCGGATTGTCGTGCTTGCAACGAGCCAATGAAAAGCAGCATCTGATTTCATTGGCTCATGCCAATCTGCTCACAACAGTAGTTCCAGTCTCTGAGGTCAGTCGACAGACACGCCAGTTGATCGGCTGTGGTTCACAATATGGAACGTAGGAAGTTTGACGTAGTGAAGTTCATATCCCGCGGAGCTTACTCTATCATCTATGAGGTAGCCTACCCACAGGCAGGTGACAAGACTATCCGCACAACGTGGGCACTAAAACGCTTTTATTTACGAAATAGCTTTGCTGTATGCTGTGCTATTCGAGAGCGCGACATTTTAGTGCGACTGGCACTGGAGGACAAACAATCACCGTTTATTGTCACTCTATTACGAAGCCTTCGAATCCATGGGGCCCCCGCCTTATTGCTGCAGAAAGGAAGTGGAAATGACTTGAGGGATCTCATTTTCAATTTTGGCTATCTCGATGAGAATGAGGCACGATTCTATAGCTGCGAGATTATATGTGGTCTCGAGCACCTTCACTCCATGGGCATCGTCCACTTAGATATCAAGCCCACCAATATGCTCATCGCCGATTCCGGCCATCTACTTATCTCTGATTTTGACCGCTCGTATGATATGACTCGGGCGACCGGACCACCCAAGAAGGCGGACTTTGCAGGAACTCTCCTCTACATGGCACCTGAGATAAGGAATCTAATAGAAATCACCATAAAGGCTGATATTTATAGTCTGGGCATTCTCGTTGCCACCATTATGTATGGTTGTGAGAGAGTGGAGGATTGTCTGAATAAAAATCGCTTCATGGCAGGCAGTTTGCCCAACGTGTCAGCACCCCTGCTCCAATTCTTCGAGGCCTGTCTCACGGAAAATCCGAAGAGGCGTTTGGACATTGATGGTGTCAAGTGTCTTGACTTCTACAAAGACATCAACTGGGAGGATGTGGTGGCGTGCAAGATAGAACCCCCACACCACCCATCCGAGTTCGAGTTCTCTGCAGCTGAAGAGCATTTTAACCTCGATCCCTACGACTCTCTCCTACTCGATGCAGCTTACAGCTCTGACATGCCAGTGATATACAAAGGGCTTCGAGACACCTTTGACAAAAATGGAGTGCGCCAGTTATTGGTAGTGCTGCCAAATCACGTGCAGTTAGAAAAGGCTGGACTGACACCAAAGAGAATTGATGAACTCCTCGCCAGCTTCGACTTTACAAATCCTCACTACCTCGAGTCATCCCATGGGTTGGATGAGAAGCAGAAGGTTAGTGCTGACGACAATGTCCTTTCTCGTTCCATGCAAGCTGATTTGGCGGGTTGTTTGTTCCCACACTCCAGGAAACGACAGTTGGCGCGATGCATGTTTTCCTCTCCTATATAGACGTACATGATGGGCTCATTAACAGGAATGGCAATGGGAATGGTTCATCAATCAACTTTGACCCTTGTCTCAAGAAATTGTTTTTACATGCAGGTTCAGATCAATGAGTTAATCTTTACTTTCTTTCGTGTTATTGTGAGTGTTCTGACCAACTGAAATACATGTTTTTGTTGATAAGGCTGTTTCGCACCCCACTGCACGGATGTTGTCCTAATCGAGTCAAAACGGAATTTCTAAAAGCTTACTGAATATGCATTTAGCTGACCGTGACTAACCTCGATTTGTCTTTTCGTTCCATCCATTGAGGCATTGGAATAGCATACACCCTGTTTGTCAAACAGATCTGACATAAGCATTACTACTGCAACTACTAGGGGTTACTGATTATATCGACTATTTTTAGTGCTGCTGGGCTTGAAAGTTGTCTTTGCGGTTAACGCCCTACTCAATCACTTTCAATACCGTGGATAACAAGATTGTGGCACTGGTTACATATGAATATCACTGTGTCGACTCTCCAGGCGCCTATTCTGTATAATCGCCATCTGCCTACATTAATGGTGGAGCCAGTCAGTCAACCCTTCTGCTTGTAACCCATCCCACCGACTGTCCTTTGTCTATGTCCTTAAGTATCGTTCTTTCGCTCCGGTTAGCATGGAAGATTAAGAGGTGTGGAAACGTGGAACGATCTCATCAGAGCACTACTGTGGCATCGTCAATAAAGGAAACATTCAATGCAGCCATTGTGAGGAGCATGTTTATTTAAATCCGCCCCTCGGTATCGCTAATATCAGGCATAAACTCTGTTCGTCATCGCCGTAAACGAAGTACACAATGACCTTGCTGCTCACAAATCCCTGTAAATTGGTCAAGTATAAGCAGTTGCTGTGTCAATTTATTCCAGTGCACTAATAATGGGATTCCACCACCACTACCACCATCACCGACGAGCAGGCATTTAATATGCTACCGTTGAGGGGTAGAGTCTTGGGAGTAAAAACCAGAGTTGCTGTGTTGCTCTCCTATATCTCGTGGCATGTCGCTTTTCATATTCCGGCGTCTTGGTGACATCCTGCTCTCATTCTAGCATGGTCGACTCTGAGAGTTGAAGCGACGCCATGCTTGAACAGTTCAAGCATGATTCTACTCACGAAATTAAGTCGTGCTATCACCACCTTCTTCTCGCCTACATGCCCCAATTATTTGTGCAACTCTTGAAGCACCGTTTGTATCAAAGAGCCTGAAACAACTAGGCACTTAGGTGGCGTGGCGTCTTCTACACACCATAATGCCTCATCCTTCAGGTAGATTTCAGACCACTGTCACCACATCCGTTTGGCTGCTCAGCTGGACGAGTTCATCGCTTCTGCAGTAAGTTTGTGGGAGGATGACAGAAACCTCTCCCATGCCAGAGCCGTATCGGGATCAGCACTTTGCGTGTTTCTCCACCGGTGTCTAGTAGGCTCGCTCAAGAATAGCATACCCACTATACCTCTGCTGAGAGAGGTCTGCGGGACAATGCACCGGCGCTGCTATGCATAGTCCCTTTCCTGTACTGCACTGTAAAGCCATATTTCTGTAGTTCCTTGTACCAGCGTGCAAGTGAATTGTCCATCTCCCTCATTGTTTTACACCAAGTTAGCGCTTGGTGGCTCCTTCTCACTACGACCTGTTTCGCTGTCAGGTAGTGTTTCAGAGTGTTAAACCATTGTAAGGATGGCGAACAGTTCACGTTCCACTGCACTTTTCTGCCTCATTTTCTGTTGAGACTGACACTGGTGCATGCGATGACATATGTTCTGCCTTCCCTGTCCCGTTCGGCAAGTACACCGCCTGCGGTCACGTCGCTGGCGTCCGTGTGTAGAACAAAGGGAGGTGCGTTGTTCTCGAAGTTTAGGAAGGCCAGAATCGCGGTGGAGCAGAGCATTCGTTTTAGTTCCTTAAAAGGCTTCAGCGTGTTAGTTCTCCCACCTAAAGTGCTTTTCGCCTACTTTTCGGTTAGTTTGTGCAGAAGACTGGCAATCTTGGTGAAGCTCGTAACGAAGCATCTCTTATAGTTGGCTAAACCTTGAAAACTGCGGAGCTCCGTCTGATTGGTTGGTGTCAGCCAAGTACTCAGTTGTTTGTACGATCTTCGGTGACCGCCGTCCCATCTGAGGAGAACGGATGCCTCAGGTAAGTGACCGACCATTAAAGAAAATGACATTTCTTTGGATTCAAGGTCAATCCTGCATCTCGGAGACGATCCAGCACTAGTTTAAGATTGGCATTGTTGCGATGACATATGTTCTGCCTTCCCTGTCCCGTTCGGCAAGTACACCGCCTGCGGTCACGTCGCTGGCGTCCGTGTGTAGAACAAAGGGAGGTGCGTTGTTCTCGAAGTTTAGGAAGGCCAGAATCGCGGTGGAGCAGAGCATTCGTTTTAGTTCCTTAAAAGGCTTCAGCGTGTTAGTTCTCCCACCTAAAGTGCTTTTCGCCTACTTTTCGGTTAGTTTGTGCAGAAGACTGGCAATCTTGGTGAAGCTCGTAACGAAGCATCTCTTATAGTTGGCTAAACCTTGAAAACTGCGGAGCTCCGTCTGATTGGTTGGTGTCAGCCAAGTACTCAGTTGTTTGTACGATCTTCGGTGACCGCCGTCCCATCTGAGGAGAACGGATGCCTCAGGTAAGTGACCGACCATTAAAGAAAATGACATTTCTTTGGATTCAAGGTCAATCCTGCATCTCGGAGACGATCCAGCACTAGTTTAAGATTGGCATTGTGCTCACGCATGGCTTTACCAAAGACAAGAATGTCATCGAGGTAGATTATGCAGTGTTTCGGAAAAGCCCTTTTAGTGCTGTCTGCCTCAGGCGCTGGAAAGTAGCTGCGGCGTTACAGAGTCCAATCGGCATTGTCTGAAATCCATGCGGTTCGTTTGGCGCTATGACATCCATCTTCTCTCTGTCTGTCTCCGCCACTTCCACTTGCCATTATCTGGATTTTAAGCGTAGAGTGGAAAACCACTTTGATTTGTGCAGGGAATCCAGCGAGTCATTAACACGAGGTAATGGGAAAGCTTCCTTCTTAGCTACGGCATTTAGCTTCCTGTAGTCAATACACAGCCGTAGCTTACCATCACTTTACTATACCAGTGCGATTGAACAGGTCCATTGTGACTTAGACGGCTTTATAACCCCGTCTTTGGTTATCTCGCCCACTAGACGATTCACTTCTTCCGAGAGAGGCGGCGGCATGCGCCTCGGTATTTGGCATAGAGGTCTAGCTTCACCGGTGTTAACGATAAGTTTGACTATACTTGTCCATCCGAGTTCAGTTCCTTGCCAGGCTAACATGTTCGGATACCTACTCAGCAATGAGTGCAGTTCCTTCCTTCCACTGTCGGTGATGTGCGTTAGCTGAGCGCAAAGCTCATCTAAGTTGTTAACGGCAATGCCCGCAGCCTCGATAAGAGCACTGCAGATTTCGTCTGCGTCCTTTTTCGAATGAGAAATGACTGGGTTCGTTTTATTGTACTGCTGCGTATTGAAGGCGCCATTTGCGGAATTCAGGACCGCTTTGGTCTTACGAAGGAAATCAGCGCCGAATACTACATCTCAATCTAAGCCTGGACACATAATGAGTTGTACCATCTAGGTTCCTTTTCCTATTGAAACTTTCAACTACATCTCTCCCTTTGGCATCACCTTCCTCACCTCTGCTGAGGGCAGTTATATAGAGGAGGAGCCTGTGCAAAGCTTGCTGTGCAGATTGGGAAAGCTTGGGGATTCACTACGGGCTGGACTGCGTCCGCGCCAAGGAATTAACGGCAGAGATCCACTTCCTGCTTGCCAGGCGTTTGCACAAATGGACGGAAACCATTTGGATGTAGGCAGTGTGAGGAATAGTAGGGCTTGCTGCTCTTGGAGCACGGTGCAATGGATGTCAGCGAGGACGCGTTGAATTTGGCCGGTGGTTTGACGCCTGAGACGTCGGTGTCAGGAGGAAGCCCTGACGATTCCTGGTCGCAGCCTCCAAAAACTCACTGAGATCGTTGGTCTCCACGGTGTGGAGCTTCGCTGCGATGGTTAATGATCAAACTCCAGCCCGAAGCCGAACAGCTACCCAGTTATTTACTCTGTTTAGAGGGGAATCTCTGAAAGCCTGCTTCTCTAGGCATTGCAGATTTCCAGTGTACTCCTCGTCGCCTCCACCTGCCTTTCGGTCCCGGTGGCGGAACTCTGGTGCTAGCAACAGCTCTCGCTGGTCAATGGCCAGTTGGGCCAGAGTCTTGCAGCAATGGTCGATGTTGGAGTCAGCAGACACCCCTACTTTTATTGCTACCATAAATAGGTCTTTTGGAAGAGCGCTGAGGATCAGTGGAACTCTCTGCCACTGAGGATATAAATGGATGTTAAACCTAACGCTTTTCACTTAGTCTTCGAACTTCATTCCTTCTTTGAAATAGAGAAGGTCCGCCAACTCTGGCACCAGTGTAGAGGATTCTTTCCTTTCCTTCCCATCCCTCCTTTCACCCCTACCACTGGAAGGCTGGATGTTACGAGACATATTCATTATGATACGAGCAGGGAATTGTGAGAGCAAAGAATTTACGACGGAAGAGCTTCAAACTCTTGCGAGGAACCACAAGCATCCTAGCCATGTTGGAAATTGTCCTCCCACCTCTGGCCAACAAAGCGCATTAAGGCAACAATCATTAGAGTTCGGTAGCCATCTTTTACTATTTTATAAGAATCGCCTGTTGTAGAATTTATTTGCTCACTTTCTGCAGACTTCTGCAGCATAGAAATCAGCAAGATTGATCTTCAATCCTTTTACTTATTTTCTAATTAAGTTACTTCTTTGGCTTTGATTCTTTTCTAATTTGTCAAGGTGATTACACATCTTCGGATCACAGGACATTGTGCATACTGATGCACCACAGTCTGGATCATTTTGCCACACTGCTTACTCGAAATTTAGTGTGTTTACCTCAGCTCACACCGTCTTCTTACCCTTTCCATTTCATCCAAGTTGTCGTGCCTATCTCTTAAGGAGAACTTTGTCTTAATAAACACTTATCTCCTATGCAGCGGAAAACCCAACTCATTCCGTTGCCTACGTTATACGCTAAGTGTATTCATTGCCACATCATCTCCACGTAAAAGCATTAAGGGCAGAAAGTCGTTCATTCCTTCCCATTGTTCCGCAGTCTTAGCGACCATCACAACTTGAAGCTGTTCATGTTGTTGTCGGTGCAGTTGGATGGCTGTCTTGGTACAGAAGCTGCGAACCATGTGTGAGTGCATCTTCTCACCTTCTTCCTGATCTTTCCATATGTCCTCTCTACTCGGCTTCATGGCATCTTCGACTCCTATTCTTCATTTTCTTGTGTACATTTCAGTGACCATTACTGCAACTCCTGTCCACGAATGTGAGAGTCGCAAAACGACGAGAGTCCACAAGCTCAGTTTATCTTAAGCTCATTTCTCCTTAAGACACGTTTTAATATTCTCTGTGATTTTCGTCATTATTCTAGGGCTCTGTACACTTGTGTACCTGTGCTCCTATGTGGCCCGGCATCTTGTATTTGTATTTATTTATTTAGCCTTGCTATACCTGAGCGGCTGTTTGCTGACATTGTTGCTGTGCATCACCACACTGTTCACAGTCATGGTTGTGCTTGGAGTTGAAGACAGTTGAAGTGGAAGGGCTTGATAGTACTAATAACTTGAGGATGCATTCCCGGCCCGATGAATTGTAATTAAGAACTGAGGACGTTCCGAATCCTGCATAAAGCTCTACGCATTAATGACGGTTTACGAGTGTTTCATCCGGCACAATTCAATTTTCTCCAAAATAAAACTCAGTTTGACAAATTTCTTATTGCTTGTTTGTTGCAGTGTTAACGCTTCAAATGAGTGGACAAGAAGGTGGGAGTGGAAATGACATGGTCATTATTGCTTGACGTAAAATCCTCCCTTGTATCTTTACAAGAGAACTAAGCATCCCGGACAATAATCCATGCTTTAAAATGTGTCATCGCTCATACTACCTGTTTGTGTGGGGCAAATGGATTTAAAACCGCCACTGCGCACCGTGCTCTCCGCGACCAAGTCTACAACTAGAAATGGGGGAAGTGAATGTTAGGGACAACGCCCTAACAAATTGTCGGCCAACTTCCAGGCAGTGTGGTCGGTTCAGCTTCACTTCATTTCTAACACGTGGTCACGCGATGTTCCAGGACGAAGTCATTCAAGCATGAAGCATACTTGATGAAAACAAAGAGGATCACGTGTATTTCACATGCACTGATGGAGCGCCTGTTCAATCCTTTTATCCCTCTGTTTTCGATTCCGTGAATTGATGAACCATGGCATGCCCAATCATGGTGCTATGTGAAACCTTATGAAACACTGAAAGGGAAAATCCTGGACTGTACGCAGATCCAATCCTATGCACATTCGATTCCATTTGAGTGTCCTAATTGTATGAAGCAGGCACTGGATCATTCCACCCTAGCGGAACAGGATGCATCCAAGCTATCAAATAAGAGTACCATTTGCCGTATTTATCACTGCATGTGGCAGCCTCAGTCCGTCTAGCTTTTTAGACGAAGAAAGTGAAGCAGACATGCTCTGCATGATTAAGTAGCCCAGAGATGCTACCCTTAAATGGGTAGCATTTGGATGGATGATACGGTGTGCCAAGTTTGACTTCCTTGAAGGGTAGAATTAGCAAAAAAATATGGGCATTACCATTACATCTTACAGGTTATGCCTTACAGTAGCCAAATCCACCCATTTTTATCCAGCTCAAAAATCGCCCTCAGGCGAGCACCTCATTGGTTTGCGCTGGGTCCCACCCTCATTCCACAATAGACACATTAAATGCTTGAAGATGCCTGTACGAGGCCTACTACCCCTAAGGAGCAATCCACTTTACAATTTCAGTCAAAGCGAGCCTACAGCTTGTAGCAGTTAGCTGACCACGTGCTGTTGAGAGTTCAATGGAAGTAGGTAATGGCAACAGATGGTAACATCACCACCTCTGTCTAAATATCCATCTGTCAGGCAACCACCATGAGCTAAATCTCACCTGGGCTAGTCTATTTCCACCTATACACAGTCCTTACACCATCTTGCCATAGTCCTCAGTATCCTCCAGCACTGAGTATTTGTTGCACGAAAATAATTTAGCATTCACTCTCAGAGTAAGACCTCGACAGAACTGAATGTCTAATCAAACAATTTGCCATTTGTAAGACCATTCTCATTTCCTTATTTCGACTACTGCTTCCAAGGTAATTTATTAGCATGGCATCGTCAGATGGAACTGTTTTGATGAAAACCTGTCTGCTAGGTGTGCATTTGCTTCACATGACCTATCCAGATTGCTAGGATGCTGTAGCGGCCATTTTTTTCTCTTACTATCCATGTATAAGCAGACAATAAAATTGATTACAATCACCGGTATCAGGTGGAAAATGTCACTTGGGGTATGCATTCCAATTAGAAGTGTCGACGTGCATCTAATGGATTAAAAGATCCACGTCGGTGGATGGTATGTGTGTTTAGTGGGGAAGCAAATTCAATCAGCGTTGTGTGAAGTCGAGCAGAAGTTCAAAGTGCCCAACGTAATTTTGCATGCTTTGAAGTGGGATGGGTACCTACCCTCATCCTTAAAGAGGTGCACTTTTAAAAGTAAATGGAGTCTTGCATAGACAAGGTTGCCAGTTCTCAACAAGGTAGAATCCCATCAAATCTGCGTTCACCAACTGAACGCATCTTTCGTCAAATCGTTGGACATCTATAGCCTCCATCTATAGTCGATTATTTCGCTTACCTTATCTCACAGCACTAAGCCCCATCCAAGTGCGTATGATTAATTGTTCAATTATAAAAGTAAGGATGAGAAGTCACATTATTCTGAAGTAGACACAAATGAGTGGCGCTGTTGAGCTTTCTTCACCGCGAAAATATGCAATGCAGGTGGGTTCGTGCAACAAAGTGGAGCAATGAATGAATCAGTGACTATCGGTGCGCACGGATGCAGCAGAGCGGAATGAGTACTTCCGTTACTCATGAGTTCAAGCAAGGAGTGTTGGGATTGTGCGTCTATGTTCTTGATGTCAGTTCGCGCTAATTGGAAATGTGGAAGTCGAAGGACCTGATCATAAAATATCTACCCAGTTTTTGCCAGCTTTACGTAAGCTCTTGATAGTGAGAAACGGCAAAAACCTCTAATATTACCAGTAGCAGCTAAAATCCAAATATTTGGAAGTATACTAGGTCCTTCCATCTCACAAATTAAAGAAGAATATGCTTTTCCACTAAACAAAATAATCCTACCATCTTCTGTATGCCTTTAAACCCTTTTAATTTTGAGTATATCCCTTTGTGAAACGCATAGTCTGCGACATATTTGACAGCTGAAATAACTTATAGGTTGAAAGTTCAGTGCCTACTTATACAAGAGAAGTAGAGGATTAAGTTACCAATTCCACGTTGCGGCATTCTAGAAGCAGCATATTGGCGCCTAGTAGCCAGATTTCCATTATAACAGTTGAGGCTTAAGCACTCGTGAATATGATACGTCGAGCGGAGTAGAGCTGTACTTTAGAACGCGTTCATATCTTCCGCAATTTGATCTAACGAGGTGAGAAGGAAGGTAAAAGGCTTCATCCGACCCTAATTCAACCATTCGTATTGTAGTTAGGATCCACTATGAGAAATCGCCCGCACGCTATTAGATCCGCAAGGACGTCCAAATGGGTATGAAATTTCAGAACACAAACTACCTTGCTTTGATAATGCGGCAAGTGTAAAGGTATCACCGTGAGGGCAGTAAAAATGTGAGTTGCGCAATGACTTTGAAAGCAATAGGGCTTAATAATACTAACAGTGGGCGCTAGTAGAGACTGATATTGAAGTAGGAGCAAATCTTTTCACATGCTTCTACACAACCGAGAGCCTAGTGGGCTGAAATTGTCCACCCGGATGGGGCACCTACAATGTAATACTCGATTGTCTCGTTGCCACTTGTAAAATGCCAACAGCAAAGTACCTTATTTCAATTGTCACAATGTTTCTAAGAGAATTCCTCTCTCTCCACAGGTTGCTTACCTCAAAAAATCATTTTATACCTGAAATCGGTGATTGGAATAAATTCCATTGCCTACTTATGCATGGGTAATAGGAGACAAAATAGCCATTACCACATCCTAGCATTCTAAATGGGTAATTTGAAGTCAATGCAAATCTAGAGGACAGGTTTCCATCAAAACAGCTCTATCTGACGATGCCATACTAGATAAATAATTTGGGAGGCAGTAGCTAAGATGTGAAATTGGGAATAGCAAAACAGGTGGTAAATTGATGAGTTAGACATTCAATTCTCCCAAGACCTCACTCTGAGAGACCTTATCAATCTGTTGACTTTGGAAACGTGGCAGATTGATAACCAACGGCTACTAATTTTACCTCTAACAAATAGGCTTAGATGCTGTTAAAGTATGCTAAAGACTTTTAATTCCTTCCAACTCATTTGTCACCCATTCTAATTAGAGGGTGAAGAATGCGAGAGCTTTTCTCAACATCCTACTCAGTCTATCATTGCATATTCAGAATGCACAGCAAGGAATCGCCTCACATCATTAATTCGATCAGGACTTACTGTATGTGAAAAGATTGTTGCGGGTGGAAATGCATTACTGAAGAGCCTGTAGAAATTGAACATATTAGCCCTATTTTAAGAAAGCAACGAGGTCAAATACGGCAAATAGCAGATGATGATCAAATTAGACTCTAGAAATCGGTTATTTACATGCGAGGTTCGATTGATGCAGTAACTTTTTACTTACCTTTATTTGTGTTGATGTGTGTACTCTGACTAACTGAAATACACACTTATTTGTAGACAAGGCCCTTTTGCACCACTGCATGGAAATTGCCTAAGGTGATTCAAACTGGATTTGCAAATAGCTCCGCGCACCTAATTTAACAATTCTGTAAAATGGGCAATGACGCTGACAATCGTCAGACTGTTTCATCCCAACTTGAGGGGCATTGCAATAACATCAGCTCTAGGTCAACTAGATCTGACATCAGCCCAAAAGCTGCAACCACAAGAAGTCACTGGATAAAAAGGCGGTCTATTAGTGCTGCTTTACTCAAAAGTTGCCCTTGTGGTTGACAAGCGACTTAACTACTTCTGACACCGTTAAAAGCAATGTTGTGGCACTGGTAACTTGTGGATGCCACTGGTTTAATATCCACGCGCCTTTTCTGTGCAATTTGCATCTACCTACATGCATAGCGGGACCAAATCCACACCACGGCGTTCTAGATGAGGCATATTCGCGCCTAGTAACCAAATATCCACTAAAACAATTTCATTAGCCAATGTGAGGTGGCTTTCGACTTTATGGTGTGAGAACGGGTAACAATTAATAATGACGATGTTTGCTAAGAACCATGAGATCTTGAGGCTTAAGTGCTCGTGATTATGGAATAATTCAGTAGGGTAAAATTTCGTCTTGGTGTGCTAACATATCTTCCATCATTTGATTTAATAAAAACTTCTGGATTCGTACATGGGTAATGGCGTGAGCAATGAGCACCGCAAACAAACGACAGCAGCACTTAGGATGTAGGTTCCGACTTCGTTTTGTGCAATAAAAACACAGTTTTGAAGTAAATATAAGATCAAAGTTGGGAGTTGTCGGAACTGTACAGTGTACAACAGTTACATAATACGTGGCTGTTATGTTTTGGTTGACGATACTGCTAATTGTTGGTCCTGTCTAATTGTATTGACCTCTCAATAAAATGCAGTTCGACAATGGCTCCGCATTGTAGGATTGCATTGAATGGGGTAGAAAGACGAATTACTCTGCAAACGTTAATGGTCTCGTTTTAGATGTCCAAGAGTCTGTTGTGAGATGGATGTGGAAAAAGAGATGGGTCTGGCTACTGAAGGGCCCTCTCTGTGTCCCGATATAGCACTGCCTATTTTCATCCTTACACCTGTCCTTCATTTGACTTATTTAAACCCTTCTTCTCTATCAAATCTTGCGAGTTAAATCAGCTTGTTTTTATCAGCTGAGAAACTAGTTGGGGTAGTGTTACCGTATACAATGTGGCGATATGACCCAGCAATTCAACTATCATTTAATGCACACTCAGAACTCTGTGCGTTGTTGCTTACACGTGGATCATATTATAAGTGGCATCGACATACCTTTCCGTGCTCTCATCTTACAGTGGATGTGAGCGTTATGAGATCTGTTTGCAAGTGGCTTGTGAAACTGCCGTTTTTAGTCAGGCCAATGTGGTTCCATTTGTCAAAGCGCTGTTACGGTTATAACATTAACAATATGGTGACTGTATCCTGAGAAAGGCTAACCAGTGCAACTAAGGATGGATCCTAAATGTGTACCAGGGTACTCACTTCACCTGCTTCCACATTGCCATCAGAGAAAGAAAAGATATTAAAGCGAAAATTGAAATATCGCAGCCTTAAAGAGGTGGTGGACTTAAGGCATAATGTCAAAATCCACCTAACGTCTCCCACAGTTTTATTTTTATTTACTCAATTTGCCCGGACCTTCCATGAAACCTAGTGCTAGAACCTTAGGATCTTATCAGTATTGGTGCAAGTCATCATTATTAATTGTTACTGATTCATACACCCAAAGTGGGACTTACATTAGGTTTAGGGCTTGACACGATCTCTGTATATAGGATCAAGACAAATTCAAAACTCTTACACATCAAATAATGCTTTATTTAATTTATCTCACTTTTGCGCTTCAACTGTCACTTTTATGGTAAGATGGACAAATTTGAGCAGAAATCTGGCTTATTGGCATGAGAATGCTTCATTTACTCATTTAAAATGCCAAAATATGGCGGAGGCTATTTCGCCTTTTACTGCTCATGCAGGAGTAGGCATTAAAATTTCACGCATAAGTAAAAATGAGGCCAAGGAGTACATTTGAGCCCATTAAAAAGGCAAACTTAACTTAAGTCTTTTGGGTAAAAGTGTGAGCTTGAAAAGACCGAATCGATTTGAATAATTCCAATTCACAAAGCATTGTCTATCAACAGTTCATAATTGGAGTGCATTTACAAGACAAAGTGAAGATATGGAGATGAATTATTAAACAGATTGTGCTGCAACAAGCTGGCATTTTTGGTAGATGGTCAGACTTATGAACCCCTGAGATAAGCGCACAGTTTAAGGCCCATTTCATTTAAAAAATGTGCACATTTAGGATGAATAAAAATAAATTATGCTCTTCCACTTAGTTTGCCTGTTTCAAGGATTAAACCAAAGAGCTAGATGCGGGTTTCGCTGGACCTGTTGAAAGTGAAGTTTAGGTGTTGGTGAGCAGTTAATTAATCCAACATGATCTCAGTGAACCTTAATATACACCACCAAATCGACAAACTCAATAGATCTCTAGAAGGAGCGATTTCTGTGCTCTTGAGACGAACAACTCCACTGCGACCATTTTAGCTCTTTCCTTTTATGTGTCTATCTTATTATTCTGCTCTGCCATAGGCAAAATCATTTCCATTTTTCGGACTCAAAAAATGAATTGCGAAGTGGCTTTTGAATTGCATTAAGTTTGATGTGTGAAGTGAACTCGAATGGACTGCAGTTGAATGGATTTGGAGTTCAGTGTGCATGCAATATGCCGTTATAATAGTACAATTTAGACATTAAAAAATTCAAATAAACACTTGGCTACTTACAGACATTCATTGTACCACACAATTATCAATCTAAAAATTACCAATTCGTGCGAGGCCCATTTCAAGCATCTTATGAGAAGTTAGGCAGACTGTTGTTATCACATGCCGAGGAGTCGCATTGTTAAGCGAAGCAGACACGAGTATAACACTTGTGTAAAAGAACCATATGGCAGCATCCAATCGCTAAACCACATCAATTTCAGCGAATAGGGCTGATCTAACGATGACTTTTCACAAAACAGTTATAGGAAAGTGGGCAATTGGGAATTAGAGTAAATGCTCGTGCACTTCGGTTTTTAGCATCCTGCTCCTTTGGGAGAAAGCGAATGACCTTGTTCCCTAGCGTGTCAACGCAGGCAAGGTGGCATAAAGATGAGTAGAGAATGTACTACTTAATAGGGTATGCATTGAATCGTCATCGTAGCCATCGAGGAAACTCCTGGTTTTGAATAATTTCCTGCGAACTTATGATGTCATCAAACTCTGTAGCTGAAATCAAGCTAGACCATCCTTGCCAACAGCATTGTGAAGGACAAGCCTTTAAAATATAGACAAGCGTTGCATGCTAATGGTCTCTACCTGTTATCCATTACTGTCTGTGTCACAACGTCAGGAGTGGATGTCCCACATCTCCTAGGCTTTGCTTTAAGGAATGTTCATCACGAGCCTACTGTGCAATGTCAATTGTTAAGGAAGCTAACTGTCAAGTAGAAGTTGTTTCGTTCCATACCTTCGTCACTTCCACAATGGCCATATCAAACTGGTTGTGGCTTGGGTTGCTGGGGAGTTGGTTGAAGAAAACATAGATGGGCGGTAGGAGGGTAAATGTCAGCGTGGGCAGTAGAAAAGTCATTCCTAACACATGAAAGGCCGACGCGTATGGTGTAGCAGATGCGGACAGTTAACGGTTCGGTTCCTGACGCTTCGTGACAACACTTCTGAAGAGTGAGTTGCATCTGGCTTATAAGCACCGCATCTCCTAGCACACCTGTGTCATTGGTAGACCATTTTGAAGTAGGAAGTGTGGATATAGGTGGAGGTGGCATAGGATGGCAGGCCGTCCACGTAGGCTGGGATGCCCAAAGTTTGGCTGCAACTGCAGCAAAACACAGTGGACCAATGGCAGTGCCAGTCCCTTACTCGGGTTTCTATACAAATACAGTTGCAGAGTAATGAGGTGTAATAATAACTCTTGATGCATTGAATCCAGACTTCCAAACGGAGTGAATAGGCAAGCGAGTAGAGATGAAGTCATCATTGTCAATTGCACTAGACACAGGGATAATACTGCTTGGAAGCAACCTAACATGTGAAATAAAGCACCGTAATTGTACATTGAAGAATGCGGTCCACACATTTCCATCAGTAGTGACATATACAACGCCGTAATTTAAGAGCATGTATTGGGACGGATCAATGTGGTCCAGGCACTAATGTTGGCCACTATACGCTTCGAAGTTAAGCCATTTACATCCGGCATGTATAACCACCGTCAGAAGGATATTGTTTTATAGAAGGAGGCAAAAGATAGCAGTTACAATAGGCGGCTCATTCTCGGTACCGACATCTCCGAGATCGTCAATGTTTGCACTGTGTGTTAGTCACTGCAAGTTTTTCTGATTCTCCTTAATGCATTAGGCATTGTGTTTACACACCAATCTTTCCATCGCAGGTTTCCGTGGAGTAGGTAGTGCATCTGCCGCCAATTAAATTTACTTAATTACAGATAGTGTGACTTTTCATGTTAACTAATAGACCTCGATTTTCAAACAGAAGGTGTTCATGATGCTGCTTTCACTTTTCCATTTCTGACTCAGTCTGAGTGGCTCGAGAAGTATTCACGTCTGTGGGAAACGAATGGATGAAGTTTCTGAACACTCTGTAACTGAATTTATTGCCAGCCCCCCCAGCGGTCATGTTAGTTAGGTTTAACGTCATCAGCCAGTCTTTATCCACCCAAATCACCACTCCACCGCAAAAGTCAATGGTTCTAACTGATTCAAATAACTAGCAACGGCCTAAAATCAACTTGAAATTTGAAGCAACGTGGTGTACGTAGGATGTGTGTTTTGCTAAAATGCTCCCGTTCACCCCAAAATAAAATCCTTCCTATGTTCTTTTTGAATGGCTACAGTCTCATGGACCTTATGCAAGTTGAACAATGCACCCTGTTTCCACAGTGGGAAACGTGTTACGGTGACATTTCTGATATCACTTTATCTGCCCACTAGTTTCGAAGAGGACAAACTACTGACAGAGCTATATGCCGTCCGATAAACACAATACGCGGCAGTGTACTTAGGTTTCAATGCAAATGAGTTTCGAATGAGTAGGTGTTACGGAGGAGTCAAAATATACCCATGAGCAAAGGAACGGTCTTAAAAATCATTCAGTAGTTCTAGTCTTGCACAGAATTCTTGTGTCAACCATGCGTGGCTTGTAAAATAAGTACAGGGGCCCGCGCTAGGACTTTTCTAGGGAAAATAAAAAGAATGGGACTGTATGAAGTTTTTTGGATTTTAACGAGTTGATAAGTGATAAAAGTGTATTTGAAACTCCGTCACTTCAATTAATGCATTTCTACATTGTCTCCTCTTCCAATAGCAGTGCACAGGTAGAAGGAAATAAGTGTGGATGGCAGCGCTACAATGGCTCCCCATACTTGGTAGACCACCTTTTCCTTGTTCTTTTAAGTTGGTAATGTTTAAATACAGGACCGAAGGTCCACTCTGCCACTTCTGGCTTAGAAAGGAGCAAAACTTAACAGGAAGCATGCATTCTTCCCTGACCTGCCTATCTAAGAAGAAATCCTTACAGTGCTAGTTACTGACGCACACACACATTAATTAATAAATTGTAGCATTCTAGTCAATATCTCCACCCACACACGAAGTTTACATCAAGGGTATCATCAAGCGCGACAGCTATCGCTAAGCAGTATGAATGTAAAAATGAGGTGTATTGAGTATTCCGAATGCCCACAAATACTTGATTATGTTATTCAACGGTTCAGCTGGCGTAATTTTTAACCAAACACCCATACATGTGTGAAGTGACTAAAGGTAAAAGAATGTAAAAATAGCCACCTGCCCTGGGGTGAAAAAATTTGCAAATTGGAAAATGATTTTTCCTTTGGTTCCAACATAACCCGCTGTTTTAAGTGCATGTGTAAAACAATTTGTGTAGGCATCACTTCTTGGGGCTGTAAATGTTCAATGAACTACAGAGGGTAGGTACTCCTGTCCAACTTAGGGCATCCAAAGTCACGTCATACCCAATTTCACAAAACGCAGATTTGCTTCGCTTCTCCACTAAACACAAATAGCTTACCACCTTCCTGACCCTTTTATTTCCCACAGTTATGCAAACATCTTTTACTAGAATGCCTGTTCCAAAAGGCATTTCAAATGCAATTTTGGCAAAGTGGAATGGCATTGTCCTCTTAGATCCGAGTAGTTAGAGTCGAAGCAGCCGCTACCAAATCTTGGCATTCTAAATGGGTCTTGTGAAGTTCATACACACCTGATAGTTGAGTTTCTACCATAGCATTTCTATCTGACTGTGGGCAGTAGTTAAAGCCAAATTTCAGAATAGCTGGAGTGATAGTAAATTGATGAGTTAAATGATGGTCACAAGGTATACTCCTGTCAAATGATATTAAATGTCGGAGGTGGTAAGGAAGGCAAAAGGTTCCCTCTAGACTGCACCCAATCTGCTATGTCCCAATTAGAATGCACCGGGAGGAATCGTTTCAAATCAAGCGCTAAAGAGTCTCGGAGCACAAACGAATGTGTGAAAAGAGCGCTCTAAGTGAGGAGCCTTACAAAATTTCAAATAACTACTTTGTTCGGAAAGGTAAGGAGGTTTGAAGACGATACATTGTAGACGATAGTGAAGATGAATACTGTGGTCAAAATAGGTTAACATACGCGAGCGAGTCCTACTCCTTATACAATGGCAAAATTTAATTCATTGTGCCACTTTTCTTAGCTATTTATTCTCCAGCGCAAACGAGAGCGATTTGGGTCATGCTACCTAGTACGGAGGTGAAAAATTGCAGTGAAATCGCTCCAGAATTTCAATGTTGCATCTAAGGAAATTTTGCTTGTATTATATCACCAGCATTGTTCTGATTGCAGTCTTTTGTAACGACTTCCCTATTCTTCACAAATTACCTGCGCAATATTTGGCACAAATTATGCCAGTCAATGCATTGAAATGAACCTTATCCATAATGGGCCAACACGGTAGATGATAGGAGACCGAAAAGTGTCATGCTAAATACGATTTGTTCAAAGTTTTCAGTTATAAATAGCTCCAAAGCTGCTATTCTGTTCTGACGGCTGTAAAAGTTTACGTGGGTAAGGGCTGATAGTTGGAGTCATGTAAAGTCAGGTTTGGTGTGGCAGCAGGAGAACAAACTACACTTCACTTTGGTGTCCTATTCGGACGTAAGGAAACCAGGAATACCATGATACACATTTTAGGAAAGGAATTCGCTCCATTAAAAAACACGCAATACATGTCTGATTATAAAGCGGCTGTACACTCCTATGTAAACGTGTCTATGGGCTATTTGTCATGTAAACATGGTAAACGCTTCATCTCTATCCTTTCACTTTTCAATGGAATAGGATGTCTGCTACACCACTGTAGGTGCCTTTTGTGGAAGGGAATGTAGAGATTATCGAAAGTCGTGCATCTCTACTCATATCTAACCCTATCTTTGCTCCTGCTGTCTTACATTCTCCGTTAGTCCACTAACCACCCTCAATTAGCATGCTGGCTGGGAGAAAAGGCAGAATAAATTGGTAGCGTCAAGAGCATTACATTGGGGAAGAGGTCAGCAGAGTACGGAGATCGAGGAAGAGCTGGGGTGCTGCCACACGATTCAGTGAGTCATGTTGTCAGAACACCGAAATAATCACGTCGCCGCCCCGTGTCCAGGCCAGAATGGCTTACAACACAGGGGACATTTGATCATCGCTGTTTCGTCAGGTCATCTGATGTGAATGCAGGATTGTGGTTGGACAGTCTCACTCATGTCTCCATGGCTGGAATGTTGTCGTTTTGGCGTCACCATTTAACAAAAAGGAGTACCTAGATGCCATGTGACTGCGTATTTGTGGCTCTGTGAGATGTGCTTGCACGTCGACAAGACAAATGCCTGAACATTCGATGCTGTGATCTCGCGGAAGTTTCATTCAATGCTCTACTGAGTGTGACGACGTAATACGACCTCGATGTTCCTGAAGGTGCTAAAGTAATGGCAAGCAATAAGAACTGATTGTTTTCGTAGACTGACCTGAAATTGCTCTGTCGCACATATCCGTGATCTCGGTCCCGAGGCGGAAGAACTAAAACTGCGCTTGGTTATTGGCAGACCGGCTGATTGGAAGTCAACACAGTGTTTGTCATTAACATGGGAGGAAAAGGAGTTGCGGGGGCGTAGACAAATGCCAACGCATCATAAATACTCGGTGCAAAGACTCGCGGAGCTGAATTCGTTTCGACTCATGACATGCCGTTTGCTTAGCGTGTCAACACCTCTAGCCAATTCTTCAAAGCCTGTCTCATACGCAATCACAGGAGGTGTTCGGGCATTAAGCATGTCAAGTGTCTTGACTTCTGCAAAGGTGTCAGTTGGGAGGAAGTGGTGGCATGCAAGATGAAACCACCATACCACCCCTCCGAGTTCAAGGTCTCCGCAGCTGTAGGAGATTTCAACCTCGACCTCTACGACCTTCTGTTGCTCGCTGCCACTTACAGCACCTACGTGCCAATGATGAGCAAAGGTCTTCGAGACACTCGAAATAAAAATGGAGTGCGTCAGTTAGTGGTAGAGCAGCCGAACTACGTGGATTTGACAGAGGCTGGACTGACACCGAAGGGGATTGATGAACTCCTATCACCTCCCTCACAGATGTATAAAAGTTAACTACGTTACCATTTAACCAGTAATTTTGAGGTCTTCACGCATAAATTCATCAATTATGCTGATAATTCTTCAATTGAAGGTAACAGTTTTCATCTTCAAAACGAGCTGCAAATGGGTAAGCTCATGTGCGCTTACACCGCTCAGTTTGCCGCGGTTGGGCTTTAAAGGTATATTAGGGAATAAAACAGTACATTTATATGCTGGTTTTGCAGAGATTTGCGTGATTGCTCAGAATCACCTTTTGCTAAGATGATGCCATAAGGGAAACTAAGGTACTATGAATCCCTTGGAAATTGTAAGGCGCAATATTTTTGGCAACATTCCCGTCGTCCAATGGGTGCTTTCAAACTTTAACTGACCAATCCACACTGCATCAACATCCTTGGGAGAAAAGTGACTGGTGGAACCCGGAATCATAATTTGGCCAAATGGGTGTGTTGGAAGAGTCAACAGCCTTCGATCCTGCCTCCAACGCATTTCGGTGGACAATATTAAGTCTACAGCATAACTCAGAGGGGAGTACAAATGAATTTAAGACTTTAGTGTGAAACGCAGTGGAGTTGTGGTGTGCGTGGGCTGATGCCAACATCAGGAAGAATAAATATAATTGGCGTCTGATACAAGCTCATATTAGTCATTTCATAAGTATTGTTCATTTTACAAAGCCTCTGAAGGATCACCTTTATTATGTGAATTATATGCTGCACATCATAATTAACCGAGAGGAAAATAATTGTGAGAGATTTAATAGAGAAACACTTTACCTCACCATTTGTTCCACTTCCACGTGCATGTTCAAGCGTCAACTTAGTGGTATTATTGTCTTCCGTTTTGCACCTATGGTAGAAATACACATGGTTTCATTTTATTTTTACTCGTTATGTCTTTTCCCTTCACCTTTCCCTACGCCTTTTGATCCACTCGATCTTCTCACATGTGCAGAGCTGATCTAGCTCTACACACAGGGAGACAGACACCAATTTTCCACATGAATAGCCAATCCTTTAAATCGCCATCTACAATCCATTGGAAGAGACGAGTAACACCTCATCCATTTTTCTTTTGGGGTGAATATGCATCCACCATAAGATGAGGCTCATCATTAACCAACAGCTTTAACAAAGGGAAATAGAATTGCCACTCTATGCATGCTCTAGTGTTTGTCAATCACTTCAACGCCCTGTCGACACGTCCTATGCGATCGGAGGAGGTAAGAGCACAATAGTAAACGCAATAACTAAACAGGCGAAGAAAGCGAAGGAAATGTGAGTTGGAGACTTGCGCAATTGCGATGCGTTCCTACACAACAATGACTGCGTCGTTTGCGAAGGTGCCATCGTCGCACCCAAATCGAGTGGAACCATCCAAGAGCTGCTGCAAAGTAAAAGTGGGTGCCAGAGCAGTAGCGTGCTGTTTGGCTAAGCTCCTAATGTCAGCAGCCATCACATTCAATTGCTAATGCGTTAAAGCCGGAGACCCAACTGGAACACAAAGATGGCTGCAACAAAAACTTAAATGATTTAGTAAGGCAAAATTTAACAGGGGACTGAGCACATGGGTTAAAGGAGAGCAGCTGTGTATTAGGCCATGTTCACAAGTCATGAAGTATAACCTTTTTGTCCAATCTTGCATAAATAAAGTATTTTCCACTCACACAACTTATTTTTAACGAAGGTGTCGGTGTAGGCTGCCCTCAAAGCACACTTTGTTTAGTTGACTTTTTCCTACGCACGTTCATCTGCATTACATACAGTCAGGATTAACTACTTTATGCCTGAAAGGGCAGGTATTTCTCATCTTAGGTAGAAAATTATTCAGTAGCTAGTAGTAATGAAATCAAGGATTCTGTTATTTTCAAAATTAAGTCAACGACCTCCTAGATTATTCATCCTTCAATAGTCTACATTATTTTTGGTTGCTTTGTCAGACTGCATTGTTGAAGAGGGACCAGAGCGACTCCGTTAGGAATTCTTATGCAAGGATGCTCTGGGCACATATTAATTCCACAAGACATAAACTGGGGACAGCTTTTATTTTCCAGGGAAATTTAGGTGAGACAAAATGTGGGTTCCTTTCTCCCATGCTTTTTCGCCCCTATGCGTCACATTAAGGCTGGATATGGCCCCCCAAATCAAGCCGGTGCCTCAACCAGCTTTTCCATTCTTCTATGCACGGACGATAAATCGCATATCTACATTTCCCATTTGCATTACTTTTAAATCTGCTCATTAAATGGAAGAATGCGGTGGTTAACTAGAGGCGTCCTTTTATGAGCCAACAGAATCGTTTGGTGTTACGACATTGTACTTCAAGAAAGCGGAAATACATGCAACAGATAAGTCATAGCTCCTCTCAGATAAATGAAGCAATGGCCGTACTCATGAAGCACTAACCTGGATGCTGCACATACACAGGCATGGAATCGAGAACAATCGGCTCTCTTAAATATGCTCCCAAACGGGATTCGAGTTCATTTTAGGACCAGAATGCGTAATAACAGATCCACGAAAAGGATTTCATAACCTAGATAAAGAAGCCTACCAGGTGTTTCACTGCTGGTGTTGCTTCAGCTGCTGACAGCATACTAGTAAAATACGAATTGGGGCAGTTACCGAAGGTAGCAATTACCTTTTATTCACACTGTTGAAACAACCTACCGATTCCCCTTTCCACTAGACATGTTCATCATTAATCACGCTGGAGTTTGGGATCCCGCAGTGGAAATTAAGGTACAATTCAGTAGTAACGGGGTTCTTCTACCGCTGCGGCAAAGACAAAGACAAAGAGCATTGCATTAGCTGTATAAGCGCAAACAAATTATTTTTACTTCACCTTTAAATGCAATATTCATCTTCACCATCGTCTGTTATGTATCATTTATGGCCTCACTGTCTTCTCAAATAAGGCAAAATTTTTTGGTTTTTTTGCAGACTCCTAAGTAATGCATCCACACTTGCGGCAATCTTTCGGCCTATTTGTTAGTGATTTGGAATTCTTTCAAAGCCAAATATAGTGCATCTTTATCGAGTTGATGAGGTGGAGCTCTTCTTTGTGCTGCATTCTAAATATGCCATGATAGATTGGGTAGGATTTAGAGGAAAGCTCTTGCCTTCTTCATCGTCTAATCAAAATGGATGACAAATGAGTTGAACAAAATTAAAAATTCTTTCCCATTCTTTCGCAGCACTTATACCCATTTGTTTGAAGTAAATGCTGTAGACATCATTTGTCAACTTCCCATATACCACTAGTAATAAGGTCGTCAAAGAAATGAAAATTTAACTTATCAAGTTGCCATTCCTTTTAGTGATTCTCAGTTTTGTATTTTGTCCATTGCATGATATCATCAGAGTATTCGCTGTGTGTGTATAGACTTCACATGGCCCATTTAGAATGCTGGAATGTGGTTGTGCTTACTTTGCTTCCTACTACCCATGCAATAGTGGACAATGAAATTTCTTCCAATAACCAGTTTCGGATGTGAACCGCTTTTTGGATTACGCACTTCAATCAACGATCTTTACCTAACTCTGGATAATTCAAAGAGTAAATTTTGTGGAAAATATTTGTACTTGGTGAAAATAGCAAATTCAATCTGGGTTGTATGAAGTTGAGTGGAAGTATAAAAGACCTAAAGTAATTTTGCATGCAGCCGCCCTTAGCCTAAACAAGGTGCGTATTTTAAATCAAATCATGACTTGCATAGACACGATCACGACTTCTTAATAAGGCGGGATTCTATCAAATATGCGTTCGCCAACTGAACATAGCCTTCCACTGAATGGTTGGACATTTATGGCCTCAAGAGGTTATGCCTTCATATATCGCTCAACATTTTGCCCAACTTGGTTCAAGGGAGTAAGCTCCATTCGTGTAAGTATGATTGATTAAAAATGACAAAGGTCAACTAACAATTGACAAGGTCTGGCAGTAGTAATGAAGGTGTTGATTGGGAGGAGGGATCACGGTATGCTCAAATAAACACGAATGAATGGAACCGAGGCGTTTTCTGCTTTGCAAAAACCTGCAGTGGAAATAAAGCTGATCGATGAGGTGAAGTAGTGGATTGTGGTGTTACAATTAGACAAAACAGTGATCTACGGTAGGCATGAATGCAAAAGGGAGAGGTAAATACTACTCATATATGGATTCAAGCAAGGAGTGCAGCAATGCAAGTAAATACAGCTCCAGTGATTGCGGAAGTTGAGTCGCGACAGTAGCTGTTGCCTCAACTGTGTGAAAATGGATGCTGCTAGTGTTACCACGTGAAGGATTTGAGTCTCGTAATTGCGGAAATGTGCATTTTCCCAACGCATAACATTATGCTCTGAATCGGGGCACGTCATTGCTGATGAGCACTTGCGCAGCGTGTGCTTCTATAATGTGTTGCTCAGCATAATCACAAGCATTAGTTTATTACTGTGCAGTGTTTTAATGCGTCCGGAGCAGTTGGGAGTGCTGACCTCATCCCTACTTGCTTACACAGCAGCATCGCATGATCAATCGAATATTAAAGGAGCGATGGCGGAATATCTACAACCAATTACGTGTAAAATCCCGAGTAAGAAGCCAACACTACTGATAGTCCATTTTAGCTTTGGCGGAGTTCGAGCATACTTGGGACATGCTTGCAATGGGAACAGTCCTGGAACCTAAGCGGCTGCAATATAAATGCAACAATACTAATTCTCCACCTCTCCTCGTCCTAAAATGCTACAACCCCACTATAAATGCAAAATAGGTGCATTGGAAAGAAGGCATGCTTCGAGTACTCCATTTTCATAGGCCTAGCAAAGTAGTATTATTCTTCCCAGTGTCACGACAGTAATGGTGGTAGCAGCAAGGAAATAAATTTCATGTTTGATCCACTGTAAATGAGATTTAGCAATTCCATATATTCCCTCACATGCAAGAAGTTGGTTGATTGAGCTTGCCCATTTGGAGAAAAAACTGTCTTAGATCTACTTATTAAATGACCAAATCATCTACTTTAGTGGAACAAAGTAGCTCGTATCTTGAGAATACGAATTACGGCAGTTATCGCATATGTGATTAATGTGTGCCGAGATGATTGGATTAAATGGATGAAGGGAGTGTCACTGTGACGAAATAACACCCACTAGCTGGTGTCACATGTGAATATTAGCAGGCAGTTGATGACAGGTCTGGAAATCTCTGGTAAAATGTGGGATTCAGCTAGTGTGGTGCTATGTGATGGGGTGAAGATTTCAACGGCTCAATAAGAAATGCAACAGCGACTGAGTATTCGACCTTCATTTACTATACGAAATAGAATAAGAATTTCTCTGCAACTACTACACTCCTCTTCAAATCACATAATTCAACAGTAAGAAACCGCACACATACGCTTGATGGGCTGTCGAATGGACGCGTTGTTGGTCATCACTTGACTGCCACGCGCTGCTCCATTTATTCACAATCCTATGACGCAGGTCGACCCTAAACTCTAATACACCAAGCTCATATGCATTCTGACTATTGCGAGTGAGATCTATCTGTTTGAGACGAAAAATTATGCACAAAAGGGAGAAAAACATATTGAGGAACAACTACAAAGGGTCCCCCTTTGCAAGTTAACACTGACATCACATCATCGCACAACCAACTTAAGTCCTTTAAGATGGGCCTGTAAAGGAGAGAGCCGGTACCACATCCTGCATGTTTTCCTATTTCTCCACGGCGAAAGTGGAACAGAGAGTGCAAAATAAAGTGCCAGTTGGGAATAAAAGGGTGAATGGAGTAGGCTATGGCGTCAAAATTTCCCGACGAAGTACAAACTACAAACTTTGTCTTTCTTTAGAAAATGATATGCATCTGTCTCACCCATTACTTCCATCTGTCCATCCACCAAATTGACCACCTTAACCGTTCTTCTCGACGGCTAAATAAAATAATTTCCTCTTCATAGCAAAATAGGTGATTTTGAGAGGTCACTTGATTACTTCTCCCGATAACGCTCACATCGCTTGCTCCAACCAATCGGGTGAGATGGTCGGATTTCTTGCCACGACTTCTGTCATCATTTGACATCTGAACTTCAATAATTTAGTTTTCTACATGCATGCTGGCCGATGCGCTTGATTTAAAGTAAATCCTTTTCTTCCCAATATATTCTCCCACTTTCGCGAGGGTCTACTTAGATACCTTCCAGCTTACCTCACTTTTCTCAAGCACTAGAACTACTTCACGTCAACAACAGTGGCAAGCAAATGAACGTTTAACACATTTATAATCAAAAAAATGGAACATACTGCTGCGGATTACCTAGGACGTCTTGGAATGTCGCTACTAATTATGTTTTGGGTGTCTTCATGTAATACATTTCGGGTAGGGAGTTCACTTCAAGTAAGGGGTCTTTATGTAGACCAACCGAGTATACTCTCAGGCGATAATCTCACCAATGAGGTAGGATATGATGAGCTGGAGTGAGTTGAACTGTGCTAATATGAGACAAGCCAGAAAGAGACGTGGCAGGAAGACATAAACTAGATGATCACACTGTCAGTACAAAATTGCAGGTTGCAGAGGTGGAATATACTATGTGGTTGAGGAGACGCTAGAGAGACCAACCCACCACTACGTCGTAATGTTCTCCAGGACAGAGTTGGTCCTGTGGTTTCGTCGCCATCACGACGTCTAATTTTACCTTCACGAGTTGACGGTTTTATCCATGTTTGGCAATTCTTTGTGTTGTCGGTGTATTCGATGCTTCCATTTGCACAGCCTGACGAAGCCAGTCCATTTACGTAATAGATTTAGAGGCTAGAGGCATGTCTCCCGCATTTAGGAACTTGAATTTGCCCTAATAGACCTATAGAGGGCTTCGGGGGTCTTTGCACCGAGTATTTATGATGCGTTGGCATTTGTCTACGCCCCCGCAACTCCTTTTCCTCCCATGTTAATGACAAACACTGTGTTGACTTCCAATCAGCCGGTCTGCCAATAACCAAGCGCAGTTTTAGTTCTTCCGCCTCGGGACCGAGATCACGGATATGTGCGACAGAGCAATTTCAGGTCAGTCTACGAAAACAATCAGTTCTTATTGCTTGCCATTACTTTAGCACCTTCAGGAACATCGAGGTCGTATTACGTCGTCACACTCAGTAGAGCATTGAATGAAACTTCCGCGAGATCACAGCATCGAATGTTCAGGCATTTGTCTTGTCGACGTGCAAGCACATCTCACAGAGCCACAAATACACAGTCACATGGCATCTAGGTACTCCTTTTTGTTAAATGGTGACGCCAAAACGACAACATTCCAGCCATGGAGACATGAGTGAGACTGTCCAACCACAATCCTGCATTCACATCAGATGACCTGACGAAACAGCGATGATCAAATGTCCCCTGTGTTGTAAGCCATTCTGGCCTGGACACGGGGCGGCGACGTGATTATTTCGGTGTTCTGACAACATGACTCACTGAATCGTGTGGCAGCACCCCAGCTCTTCCTCGATCTCCGTACTCTGCTGACCTCTTCCCCAATGTAATGCTCTTGACGCTACCAATTTATTCTGCCTTTTCTCCCAGCCAGCATGCTAATTGAGGGTGGTTAGTGGACTAACGGAGAATGTAAGACAGCAGGAGCAAAGATAGGGTTAGATATGAGTAGGGATGCACGACTTTCGATAATCTCTACATTCCCTTCCACAAAAGGCACCTACAGTGGTGTAGCAGACATCCTATTCCATTGAAAAGTGAAAGGATAGAGGTGACGCGTTTACCATGTTTACATGACAAATAGCCCATAGACACGTTTACATAGGAGTGTACAACCGCTTTATAATCAGACATGTATTGCGTGTTTTTTAATGGAGCGAATTCCTTTCCTAAAATGTGTATCATGGTATTCCTGGTTTCCTTACGTCCGAATAGGACACCAAAGTGAAGTGTAGTTTGTTCTCCTGCTGCCACACCAAACCTGACTTTACATGACTCCGACTATCAGCCCTTACCCACGTAAACTTTTACAGCCGTCAGAACAACAGCTAAATTAGTGGCAGACATATTTGCCGCTTAAACTTGTTCTAGTAAGCATTTTGAAATGCCCTTCGGTAAGCCAAGCACTACTTTCAAGTGAATCTTAAAGGCGGAACCGGTAGGTAGAAATAGATGCAAATGACGGAATACGGATTAAAACAATTAGCATAGCTGCGCTGCTAACCCTATTCTTTACTTCACTCTAAGTAGACCTTCCATTTAACTTGCCATCAATCTGTTGATCAATGTTAAGCATAGACCCTAGTCCACGGATAAACGAACTTAGCGCTGAGGTGATTGCCACGCCTCACACTAAAACCCTTATCACCGATGTCGATGCATGGCTCATGTGTGACATTTGGCGACAAAATCAATCATGGTAGATGTCAAATAGCTCACCCTGATTAGTCTGGTTCAGCCAATCGTAGAGCATCTCGTGGAGTTATGCTTGCAACGAACCAATGCAAAGCAGATCCGATTTGATTGGCTCATGCTAATCTGCTCACAACAGTGGTGCCAGCCCCTGAGGTCAGTCAGCAGACATATCAGTCAGTCAGCTGTGGTTTACAGCATGGAAAGTAAGAGGTTTGATGTAGTGAAGTTCATATCCCGTGGATCTTACTGCATTGTCTATGAGGTAGCCTACCCACAGGATGGTGACGAGAATACCCGAACGACGTGGGCACTAAAACGCTTTTATTTGAAAAGGAGCTCTGCTGCACGCTGTGCCCTTCGAGAGCACGACATTTTAGTACGACTTGCACTAGCGGACAAACAATCATCGTTTATAGTCACCCTATTACAGAGCCTTCGAATTCACGGCGATCCAGCCTTGGTGCTGCAGAAAGGAAGTGGATATGATTTGGGAGACCTCATTTCCAACTTTGACTATCTCGATGAGAAGGACGCACGATTCTATAGCTGTGAGATTATATGTGGTCTAGAGCACCTACATTCCATGGGCATCGTCCACTTAGATATCAAGCCCACTAATATGCTCATTGCCGATTCTGGCCATCTGCTTATCTCAGATTTCGATCGCTCGTATGACATGACTAAGGCGACGGAACCACCTAGAAGGACGGACTTTGCAGGAACCCCCTTATTCAAGGCACCTGAGATAAGGAATCAGATAGAAATCACTACAAAAGCGGATATCTGGAGTCTGGGTGTTCTTGTAGCTACCATCATGTATGGTTATGCTAAGGTAGAGGATTGGCTACATACATTTCAGTTCACGACAGGCTGTTTGCCCAACGCGTCAGCACCGCTACGTCAATTCTTTCAAGCCTGTCTCACAGAAAATCCTAAGAGGCGTTTGGACATTGGTGGTGTCAAGTGTCTTGACTTCTACAGAGACGTCAGTTGGGAGGATGTGGTATCTTGCACGATGGAACCACCATACCACCCCTCTGAGTTCGATTTCTCCGCAGCTGTAGAGAATTTTGATCTCGATCCCTACGACCCTCTCCTACTCAATGCTGCACAAAGCACCCACATGCCAATGATCTACGGAGGTCTTCGAGACACCTGTGACAAGAATGGAGTGCGTCAGCTATTAGTACATATACCGAACCACGTGGAGTTGGCAGAGGCTGGACTGACACCGAAGAGGATCGATGAAATCTTCGCCGGCTTCAACTTTATGAATCCTCACCACCTCGAATCGTTCCATGGATTTGAAGCGAAGCCGAATGTCAATGGTGATGGTAATGTCCTTTCTTATTCCAAGCAAGCCGAAATGGAGGGTTTTTTGTCCCCACCCTCAGGGACACAACAGTTGAAGCCATACATATTTTCATCCCCTACGTAGACGTGCAGGATGGGCTACTCATCAGGAATGACAATAGAAATGTTCCATTAATCAACTCTGATCCTTGACTCAAGGAGTCGGTCACTTACGCGCGAGTTCTGATCAATGCGTTGGTCTTTACTTCCTTTTGTGTGTTGATGTGGATATTCTGACTAATTGAAATATACGCTTATTTGTTCAGAAGGCTCTTTTGCGTCTCAATGCATGGAAATTGTCCAGGTTGACTCGAGACAGATTTTTGTAAAGCCTACTACATGAGCATTTAAAAAACCCATGTATGTTGGAAGAGTGTTTGACATTAAAGTGCCTCATTTAGTTGACAGTGGCTTTGAACATAGATTGGTCCTTTTGTCCCATCTTTTGAGGCATTGGGACAACGTCAACGCTGTGTGCCGAACGCATCTGACATCTCCGTGGTTACTACAACTACGAGAGGTCATCGGTTATGGTGGCGATCCTTTGGTGCTGTTTTGCTCAAACAGTTGTCACCATTATTGATACGTGGCTCAATCACTCCCAGTACCGTAGATTAAAAAGTTGGGGCGCTAATGATATGTGAATGTCACTGAATCGACTGTTCGCAAGCCTTTTCTGCACAATTCGCATCTACCTACATGAATAATGCAACCAGTCAGTCGGTCAGTCAGTCAGTCAGTCAATCAGTCCACTTGCTTGTGACCCCGTCTCTCCAACTCTCTGCTGTTGATGCCCCCAAGTCGCTGTAAGCTGTTCCATAAGGCGTTCAAACGGAGGACGGAAAGCAGCCATATGAGCCAAAATACAGGGCAATTCCGCTAAAACACGTCAGTGGAATTTTCGAAAGTGGGAACAGTCACCGCAGCTATTGTGATGGGCATGTTTTCCAACTCCCTCTCTCGGTCTGTTCAGCATCAGGCCTAAGCTGTGTTCATCACCGTCGTAAACGAAGTACACAATGGCCTTACCACCTACCGATTTCAGCAAAATAGGCATGTACACGCAAGAGTTGCTCTGTGAATTCATCCAGTCGCACTAAATAAGGAATTCTACCATCACTAGCGTAAGGCTAGTGAATTTGTAGCTGCCAAGGAATAGAGTCTTTGAAGGGGGAAACAGGGTTGTTAAGCCGCTTTCTATATCCACCATCACATTGCTGGTTTTCGCATTCTAGCATCTGGATGGAGTCAATTTAATTTAAACGTTCATAATCACAAGTTTACAAATCTGATCTTCTACAAGAAATACAGTGTAAAAAAACCGTGTTTGCCAGCACTGTGTGTGTGTGCTGATGGCGTACTCAGCACTGAACATGTCGGTCAGTGGTGTCACATCAAGGACCGCAAGAGCTGTTTTTCGTCCCTAAAGATTAGCAATGACGAAGATCAATTTGTGGTCTCGACGCTGGTCCATGTCACCATGCAGTCCCTTACAGTCCACAAGGTCTTCCAGGTCCATGCATGCTCTAGCATTTTCCAAAAATTCTTGTAAATAAGAACGAGGGAAACTTGGAGATGTTCAGTTCTGTTCTGTTCGTAGGGATAACGCGGTCTTTAGAACCTCAGCTCACAAGAACGAACATCAGAAATAACGGATCAGAGCTTGCCGAGTAGTTAGTTAGTGGGTTTAACAAATGGTCAGAAAGGAAATGAATTCAGTATTCACTCAAGCCCTAGCAGAGTTAGTCCGAATTGAAGTTGGGCTTAGACCGGCTGCTGAATGGGTAGTTGAGGGCCAAAGTCCAGGTGGTAGTGCGTGAAGCAGCAAACTCGTCCTCAGTCTGTATTCTAAGCGAACTTAACTAACAATTACTCTACCCCAACGATCGCCAACCAAACGAGCCTACGGTACTGGCATCGAAGTAAATAATGTTTTTTGCAGCTTTTACTTCCCTTTTTGTGACCTTTATGAGTGAGCCAAATAAAAATGACCTTTAGCGTCACATTTGCAGTGATCATGAAGAACTGGACGCCTTGGTCATCAGTGACCGAAGACAATGCTGAAATCCCTTGCGCATCGCCACTGAGAGAATTACAGCGATCCGCAAGGAGCTGACCCAATTCTGCTCTCCTACCGCGGTGACGTTATTCACGCCTTTACTCTTTGAAGCCTTCCTTACTAGTAAATATGCATGGGCTTTCATGCTATACACAAGTCCAACTCCTTTTTTCAAAAAATAAGGAAGTCTGCCCTTTATGCATTACCAAGACCTCTCTGCTGACTGGCACATTAGATTCAAGAAGTGTTCCATGTATACTGACAGTAACTGTAATCTCCATTCAAATAAAATAACCATTGCATTCTGCTGCTATTTTGTATGCTTAAAGATCGAGGGTAATCCCTTCACAAGTGGACGAAAGTATACTCAACGCGGCGACAAATCAGTTGAACTGTTGAGAAACTGTTTGCATTTATCGCAATTCCATCATTTCACATCTGTCGCCTCTAAGCCTGTCTTTTAAAGCCACGCCTGCTGATAGAATAACAACAAATCTGTTTGGCCACGGCAAATTTGAGTAAAAAAGATACTATTATAATGCATGATTGTGTTTCCGCATTAATGTCCGCCTATGTGAAACAAATGACTCCTCGAGAAAAGCATTTGTTTGAGCAGTTTCATTGATACAGAACACTACAGAGTCAAAGAATAAAACTACTATGGAACTTACATATATTCGTACTTAATGAACAGGAACGATAAACTTGATAAATCGAACAGAAACCAGGCAGCTTCACTTCCAATAAAACAAGGCAACCAGTCATCAAACTTAATAAACGTGAAACTTCGACTATATCAAAAAAAGGCAATGCTTTAGTCGTATTAAAATATCGCAGCCAGGATTCACCATATTCAACACAACGAGATCGTATTGTCAGTTGTGAAGGTAGGGAAATCGAGCAATCAGGGCTCACCATAGCAATTGGTTAGGCCCTGTTGTGATGCTGAAGGTAAAGTTCCGATCAAACTCAACAAAATGCCTTCGAGGGACAATGCAGGGGTAGTACCGTGGGCTTTGCGTATGAGGCCGGTAACCGTCTTCTTTTTTTCTCATCCTAACCGCTAAGCAATAATGCTAGATTTTGAGGAGTGACCAATGCTTCTCCTCTATTCTGGTCGTGGTTTACATCGGCCTTCCTGATCCAGCACCTACCCATCGAATCGGACCAATGTGTGCCACCAACACTTGTGTAAATGCTTATTGTTTTGCCACGCTGCAAGTTCCATTGCCTACTCATTAATTACTACAAGTCGACTGGCTACTCCGATTTGTGCAACTCATCCAATCGGTCAAACATAAAAAATGGCAAGGCTGAAATGAAGCTTATTGTAGAGAGAAGAGCCAACTCTGATTGGATTGAGAGAGGCCTCCTTTTCTGCTTGAAGTAAACGGACCATAACCCTTCTTTATGTGAGGTAAGTACGTGCAGAGCAGCGATTTCAAAGAAACAGACAAGAGAAAGATCCATCGTTTGAAACTACTTCACTGCCTGTCTCTCGTAAACAACGCTGCCTCTTCGATACCAGACGAGTTCAGAAATGTATTAGATTCTGCTTATCCACTGCATCCCTAGTTCTCATAAAAAAGGGATGATAGATTATCGGAACCGCTCCTCCACTCACCCTCTTTCCTCCCTCTACACCCAAAAACTCAAGGGGGGCCACCGCCATTATTGCCATCAGAAGTTAGGCGGTTGATACAGAGACCGCATCCACGAACAACCTTATACCCTCGTGAAGACAAATGAGCACACCAAAAGAGTCAACCACCCACATTGAAATGTACCCATCGTAACACGCACAAAGCAAATACCATCAAAACAGAAAGGTGTTCCACTAGGCAACCTCTCGTCTACACCCTCCGTAGACAGTATCCAGTTGTTGAAGCGATCGAATAGCTGCACCCGAGTGCCACAGAAGGATCAGTAATAGTAGTTTAGCGAATGCAGGAATCGGTGTGCTCGCAATGCGCTTCACTACAAATCGGCACTCCACGTACCAGTCTCGATGACATCAGAAGCAGCAACGTAGCACCTCACTCGTAACTGCATTTCCCAGGGCAACAGCAGTTTCAACGCTCATAATCTGCAAAAAGGTCAAACTTCTGTTAGATTAAAGTCGCTGGGCTACCACTTTTGCCAAAACAATCGGCCGCTAAAATAGCTATTAGTCAGAAATTTACTGCCGCTTATATTTTCAGACACGAGCTCATGCAAAAGTTTAATAACCAAAAAATTGTTAGGCTACAACAGCTGTACCATTAAAAAAGCATGCAAAACATAATGAATAACAATGCCACATATGTACAGTCCGCAAAAACTATAATCAAATAATAGGGTCAATGGAAAATCTCGTGTTGTGTTTAAGTATATATGTGCTTGCAAAATCGGGTATTATCGAATCCAAAGGTTAATGTAATCGTAACACGTGTGGCACTATTACTGACCCATATATCGCGTAATGGCTCCTCTTTTTTACCCTACCATCTTCAACAACTCTCAGAATTGCTTCCCAAGACCATCGTGTATGTGTGATTCACTGGTCCACCGGCTCATTCCCTTGTTAAGTAGTGTTGTGTAACAACTAGACAGGCCCTATAATTTATAAAGATGAATGTCTTACCGACAAATATGCAAGAGGTTCTGGAAATCCTGTGTTTCCACAGTATGTCGTCAAGGCTTATTTGGGATCATATGTAAGCTGGGGATGCAAGTACTAGTTGCATGTATGTTCTCTAATGCTCTACAGTATTTTCATGCATTTCGAAGACTAAATCGATTCGTCTATTTTTCAGGACCGTGGTGCCCTTTAGTATGTTCACAGTTTCAAAATCTGTTTGGGTCTTTTAATTCCAAACAACTCACAGTCAGTCTCTAAAGTGGCTGTGAACAACCTTAGGACAAATACAGTTTCCCTAGTGGTCACTCGGTGCTGCCTGCTTTTCGGGAACTCTTTGAGGGCCTGCGCCTCACATCTAGATGGTCTGGAGCCTGGCAGGAAAGTCGTGCCCTGTATTAACAGCATTTGTCGTTGTCATGAGGCCATTTCTGTGGCAGAAAACACATTCGCAGTCACAGCTCAGGAGGCTAAGAATGCTTGTCTGGTTCCCAAATTCACTCTTGTTCCAATTCAACTGAAATATGGAGTTATCGTTTTCCCCATGTGAGTATCTTTTTCTGATTTTGCCACCTACTGACCGGAGTTGCTATTTGCAATGAAACAGCTTTCACTCCCCTTATCATTAGCATTGGATTGTCACGTCGTACGTGCGACATGAGGTGTATCAAATCTTGGTTCGCGGGAAGATTGTTTGCATGTAAAAGTAAATTATCGAGTTGTATAGCTAACCTCTACTTGTGTAATTATTTTAACACTGCAACGACTTGGATGTCGCAGTAGATTTTTCCGCCAGATGGACAGATGTTAGTTGAGAATGCATTAAACATTGCCTCTACAGCTGCTAGCTTAGGTGTTGTCTTTGGTTTATTTTGGCAGGAATTTATCGGGACTCAGGCCCTGTTCGATGATGTAGTCTTTTATTTAAGTAATGTGCCGGAGATGGTTTGTTGAATGCGTAGATGGCGATAAATTCATTAAGTTTGATAATGTAAAGTCCTACTCTGTGATGTTGAAATCTTCGGCTTCGCGGCCATTTGGCTGCACATTGTTTCTCTAGCCCAAATTAGGACCTCGGTCTTTTTGAGAAATGCTGTGGATTTCTCCCACTTGGATAGGTTGGGATGGTCACGGTTTCTTTACAGGAGGTTAGTGCACACCATCTCATGACGCGTGTGTTCAGCATTTCGTACCAAAATGCTTCAATTCCGGTACGGATGAGGAGTGTGTCTTGGGACTTCAATGAAAGATTCGTCTTGCTATTTATTGGATTGCCCTCCATGATAAATTCCTGAAATTTGTTTTTGATATCAGCTAATAAATTGACGGACCTTTAATATTTCTGTAACAGTAAAGACACTGATTCATTCTGGATGCTGAGGTACGATGATTGTGGAGTTTGATTGAAATGATGTGCATAGGTTCCTTTTGGTGATAGGCTACCTTCTTGATTTTATCCTTTATGTTATGGAGATCGTGTCACGTAATTGTGTTCCTAGACTAGATCGCGTCGCTGCTTCTAGTTTTGGCGTTTAAGTAGAGGTACAAGTAGAGGTGATTATTTGGAGGAGAAGGAGGGGAGTGAGGCAAGGTTAGTTTGCAGGCCTTCATCAAGGCAGACATTCAGCGCAAGATTATGGTCCGCTGCCTCCCCAATGATCGCTGAATTAAAAAGGCCATATTGTAATGATTTTTTGAACCATGTGTGGCTTTGTAATGTTCACCTTCCAACCAGTAGTCATGGTCCCCGATCGCCGGTAAATGACATCTCCTTGATAACTTTACTTCAAAATCGTAGTAAAACATGTGTACTCCCATTGTAGATGCGCTGGTTTCTTTTACGAGCAATTTTATTTTTCTAGTCAGGATGAAAAGGGTTAACTTTACTCCAACCATCAGATAGTCAGTGTTTCGCTTACGAATAGCCTGCCGTCTAAGACCAAAAAACTATTTCGACAATCGCATGCTTCCTCGACACTCGCAATTCTAGGTTTGAGTATAGGTGAGGTTCCATCGGTCACTCTTTTAGTCCCATGAGGGCGCCAGAAATGCATCCCTTGTGTGAACAGTAGTACATTAGAATGCTGCAAATGGGTCTCTTCGTAAAAATTCCTTTGTAAGCGCAGTGGAGCATGCGATCGGAAGTAGGTTTATTGTTGACTTGGAAAGGAGCGCGGATGGAAGTCGATTCGTTCAACCACTGGGTGGAAGAAAAGGTAGTACACTGTTCTAATAGTATTGGAAGCGTGCGGTAGCAGAATGGGAGAGAACCATTTGAGGCAGTTTTAGAGCGAACACTTTCCGCTTTCAAATGGTATTTATTGGACGAACACATCCGAAAGCGAAAATCCCAGTGTACTGCCGTGGTTAGCGAGACAGCATGATGTTCTACCCATCCAGTGACGCATTTGAGGGAAGACAAGGTTATCACAACAAGATCAACGCCATTGGTAGTATCACTAGCCACAGGCCGGCCATCTCTAGACCTAAGGGACGAATGTGTCTGCAGTGTGCAACTATGCATTTTCCATCCACTCATCACCCATCACATCATACCACAGCTACGCCCACCCTGACCATTCATCGCTCTACTCGTTAATTCGCATTCCATTGACCATTTCAGTGCGTCTTCTCCACGCTTTTTTACACCACATTTTTCAATGACGATCGGAGTTGCAAACATGCGTTTATGAACGCCCATTTTAAATTGACTTCATCCAAAACAATGGTACGGCGGATAGGAAAGCAGTTTAACAACCCTGTTTCCCCCTTCAGAGACTCTATTCCTTGGCAGCTACAAATTCACTAGCCTTACGCTAGTGATGGTAGAATTCCTTATTTAGTGCGACTGGATGAATCATTATTCATGTAGGCAGATGCGAATTGTGCAGAAAAGGCTTGCAAACAGTCGATTCAGTGACATTCACATATCATTAGTGCCCCAACTTTGTAATCTACGGTATTGTGATGTTAGATGCGTTTGACAAGCAGAGTTGGTGTTGCCTCAATGCCTCAAAAGATGGGACAAAAGGTTCAATCTGAGGTCAGCTTCACTCCCCATTTGACACAGATTTTTTTTAATAGAGATGAATCAGGCTGTTTAAAAATTTATTTTGAATCACTTCAGACAATTTTTGTTAAGTGAGGCACAAAAGGGTCTTATAAACACATGGGATTATATTTCAAATAGTCATAGCATTCCCATTAACACACAAAAGAATGCAAAAATCACCGAATTGAAAAGGACATGCATGTAAATGACCGAATCCTTGAGACAAAAGTCAAGTTTGATTGATGAAACAGTTGCTTTGCTAATGCAGGAGAGAAGCCTATCCTACACGTCGACATGAGATGAAAACATGCATCGCGTCAACAGTTGTGCCTTGCTGGGTGGGGACAAGCAATCCTCCATCTTATCTTGCTTAGAATAAGAAGAAATATTATTGTCATCAATGATGTTCTGCTTCCCATCGAACCGTTGAGATGACTCGAGGTAATAAGGGTTCGTAAAGTTGAAGTTTGTGAAGAGTTCATCAATCCTCTTCGGTGTCAGTCCAGCCTCTGTCAAATCCACGTAGTTCGGCTGCTCTACCACTAACTGACGCACTCCATTTTTGTTGCGAGTGTCTCGAAGACCTTTGCTCATCATCGGCATGTAGGTGCTGTAAGCGGCATCAAGCAACAAGGGGTCGTAGGGGTCGAGATTGAAATCCCCTACAGCTGCGGAGACCTTGAACTCGGAAGGGTGGTATGGTGGTTTCATCTTGCACGTCACCACTTCCTCCCAACTGACATCTTTGTAAAAGTCAAGACACTTGACACGCTTAATGCTCGAACGCCTCTTGTGATTGCGTATGAGACAGGCTTTGAAGAATTGGCGTAGAGGTGCTGACACGTTGGGCAAACGGCTTGTCATGAGTCGAAACGAACTTAGCCAATCCTCTACTTTAACGTGACCGTACATGATGGTGGCAACGAGAACACCCAGGCTCCAAACATCCGCTTTCGTCGTGATTTCTACCTGACTTTTTACCTCAGGTGCCATGAAGAGGGGAGCTCCGCTGAAGTCCGTCTTCCTAGGTGGTCCTGTCACCCGAGTCATGTCGTAGGAATGGTCGAAATCGGCGATAAGTAGATGGCCAGAATCGGCAATGAGCATATTGGTGGGCTTGACATCTAAGTGGACGATACGCATGGCATGAAGATGCTCCAGACCACATATAATCTCGCAGCTATAGAATCGTGCGTCGATCTCATTGAGAAAGCCAAAGTTGAGGATGAGATCCAGCAAATCGTATCCACTTCCTTTCTGCAGCACGAAGGCAGGAGCCCCATGGATTCGAAGGCTCTGTAATAGAGTGATTAGAAACGGTGATTGTCTGCTCTCTAGAGCGAGTCGTACTAAAATATCATGCTCTCGAAGGGCACAGTGTACGGCAGAGCTATCTTGCAAATAGAAGCGTTTTAGTGCCCACGTCGTGCGGGCAGTCTTGTCACCTGCCTGTGGGTAGACTACCTCATAGACAGTGGAGTAAGATCCACGACATATGAACTTCACTACATCAAACCTCTTACTTTCCATGCTGTAAACCACAGCTGACTGACTGGTATGTCTGCTGACTGACCTCAGGGGCTGGCACCACTGTTGTGAGCAGATTAGCATGAGCCAATCAAATCGGATCTGCTTTGCATTGGTTCGTTGCAAGCATAACTCCACGAGATGCTCTACGATTGGCTGAACTAGACATATCGGGGTGAATTGTTTGATGTTTAACTTGGATGATTTTGTTGCAAAATATCACGTATGTCGCATGCATCGACAACGGTGATAAAGATTACAATGTGAGGCGTGGCATTCACCTCAGCGCCTAATTCCGCTTATCCATTGATTAGGGTCCATGTTTAACATTGATCAACAGATCGACAGCTAGTCGAAAGGGATGCCTACTTAGAATGAGGTAAGGAATGGATACGGTGGCGCAGCTGTGTGAATTGCTTTACTCCATCCCTTGTCATGTGCAGTCCTTTCTACGTAATGTTACTGCCTTCGGGATGAACTTGAATGTAGTGCTTTGCTTACCAGGGAGCATTTCAAAATGCTTACCAAGACAAGTTTAAGCAACGAAAACGCATGTAACTAACTTAGCTGTGGCTCTGGCGGCTGTAAAGAAATGGTAGGTAAGAGCGGACAGTTGAGGCAAGTAGGAGAATGAACGCCACCTTTTGGTGCCCTATTCATACGTGAGGAAAGCATGACTTCCATGGAAGAAAATCACGCAATTGGCGCGTGATGATAGGGCGATTGTACTCGCCTCCGAATACGCATTTATGTGATAGCTGTTATGTAGACCTGTTAAACATATCACCACTCCCCTTTGACTTATCAATGGAATGGTGAGTCTGATCTACCACCCTGTGTGCCTTTTGCGGAAGGGACCGTAGAGATTATCACGTCTGAACACACCTTTGCTCTTGCTATCTCATATTAACCGTTAGCCTCCTTACCTGCAATTTATCATCATGTTGGCTGAGAGAAAATGAAGTCCAAATTAATTTGTATTCTCGATTTGACGAATGAATTGGTGGCGCCACGTCCATCAAATAGGAAGAGAGGTCGGCAGAGTACTGAGACTAGGAAATAGTTAGGGTGCTGCCACACGACTCAGTGAGTCATACCGTCGGAATACCGAAATAATCACATCGCCCCCGTGCCCAGGTCAGAGTGGATTACAACGCAGGGAACATGTGACCACCTCTGTTTCGTCAGGTCATCTAATGCGAATGCCGACTTCTGATTGGACGATCTCACTTATGTCACAATGAATGGAATTATATCGCTTAGGCGTCACCATCTAGTGAAAAGGATTGCCCAGATGTCACGTAACTAGGTAGCTGTAGCTTTGTGAGTTGTCCTTTCATGTCGACATGACAAACGCCTGAGCATTCGACGCCTTGGTCTTGCAGACTTCCCCTGCTCTACCCTACTAGGTATGACATATCAATGAGTAATTATTCTGGAAAATATCCATAATCATCCTTTCAGGCAAACTCTGTTGTAATCGCTTGGGTGGCATAAAGACTAGTATCTTGGTGAAGTCTCAATGGTGGCCCAAACGAAGAATATTTATAATGGCGCCGATATAATCATTTCAGTGATTTACTGCTTCATTATTCGTAATGAATGTAATAACTTGCCATAAAAGTCAATTTAAGCTGTTGAATGGTTTTCAGTTAGCATGAGACACTATTTTGATGAAACATGGGGCGGCAGGTTGAGCTGTGGAATAGCAGTGCACTGTACAGTACACCGTGAATCACATAGTTGCGTACCTTATTCGCACGACTCCTACAATTACTGAACTACATACCATTGCTTCTGATAACTTGCGTTCAAAAGAGAACCAAATTATCCATCAAGCGGCTTTCATAATTTACTTCTGCTTGTTTCCTTGTACAAAGAAATCGAATTCATTCTCGATTGTCATCTGGAAGATGGTTACCTTCCAGCGTCAACTACATGATTAGACTTCATCAACTATTACAACAGAGTGAATTAGAACGCATGACTCGCTCCTCCGTCCATCACTGCATTCATTACCTTTACCATTATGTTCCTTCATCTACTTAACACTTTTGTTGTAAGCCACAAGCACACATTGTTTCCGCTATAGTTTTGAATATATTTGGCACCTTGCTGGTGTAACGACAGGCGAGTGAAGACTTGCAGAACCACCTGAACCGCGACGTGGGCCAGCTGACAAGTTTTTTCGCCGTGTTGATGCAACAGCTTGAGATCCTGCTTACCACTGCTCTGGTGTCAAACGGTATTAGTGGGACATCCCTTGGGAATGACTCCCATTTACCACTCCAATCGTATTCACTGCTTTCGACTTATTTTATTTACAGCTTAATTAGAATTTGGGCTGGAGTTGTACAAAGATTTATGCTTATTCTCAGCTTCATGGGAGGTGATTAGGCGTATCATCTTTGACTTGATTCCCATTAATTTCTCCACAAATTTTCACAAGTGGCTTTGGCTCCCTTAGCTCAGACTCCACTTTACCTATCAATAAGGATGCAGGACTTGTGCCTAAAACAGAGGTCAAACGGTGGAATAAATTCCGATCTCCACGACATTGGTTCTTAATAACAGATGTTGATTTACAAGTGATTTGTCAGGCATGTCATAAATGTAACTACCGATTTGTCTTTGAGGGCATTTTCATTAAATTGTGTGATCTCGCAGGCAGATTGATTGGTAATGTGTAGTGCAAGCTGCAAAGGACTACGGCGTTTGCCAGAAAGGCATCTAAAAACAGCAAAATTTAGTGGAGAAATCCGTAATTAAAGAGGTACAAAGTATGTAATTACTTCATGGTGTAAGATTCCACCTCCATTTCGTAAAGAGGTACAAAGTATGTAATTACTTCATGGTGTAAGATTCCACCTCCATTTCGTAGAATGTGCATGTAGATTTGGAAACAATCTAAGCATTGGTACAGCGTGTAATGACCAAGTCCGGCGCTTCGCATTACCAAGAAGAGAGCAAAGAAGAGTGCTAAACATGCGCCGCATAGTTGCAACAGGTGAGTTTCCCTGCGGAACAAGGAGATAATAGCATCAGCAAAAGATATACACCGATAAATTCCTTTGCATTACCTTCCTCCTGCTCCACAGTCGGCAATGTCTCCACCACCCTCAACGACATCATCACATTTCCCCACTGCCAAGCAGAGGAACGGATAATTTCCCTCATTGAAGGCCAATGTACTACGATGGAATGGAAGGACACAGAAATGCATAGCAACGACTTCCACAGCACGCACTTGTCTCAGTGCGCATCGCATCCTACGAAGCAGTAGGGAGCATATCCGCAGCTAATTGGCTTATGCAAGGCCAAACACTACGACGATAGTTGGATTGCCTTGTGTCCACCCATCGTTCACGTTTCTCCTCACCATTCCATCACAATTTGAGGTGGTGAATTTCATCTGTCGAGGATGCTCTTCCATGGTTTATGGAACACTTCCCAGAACTCCGCTGCTGTTAGGCGTACTCTTCGCAGACAGAGCTTTCTCGTGCAGCTTGTACTGCACATCACCAATGAGTCTTTCTTGCAGCATTCTTCTACCGCCTGCGAATTCACGGGCCACCCACCTCGTGCTGCACGAAGGTAGTGGGCCAGATCGCTCTGCTCTCGCCTGTCACCGTGACGACGTGCCTAATGATACTGCAGGATTTGACTCCATTGAAATCATTTGTGGTCGGCAATGATTTCATGCTATGCGCATCGTTCACGTGGACGCCACACCCGTGGACGTCCTCCTCGCAGTGTTGGATCATGTCCTCATCACTGCCTTTGACCGGTCAAACGATGTGTCAGGGAGGAGGAGACCTCCAGGAGTGCACAACCTTCCATTTCGGGGCTCGAAATAGTCGACTGACTGGAAACAAAAACAGAGGCGAATGTGTGCGCATGTAGATTGCAGCCTTCCTGATGTCCCACATTGTGGCTAGGTCACTTGGAATAGACGGCATAAATAAGGCCGAGTGAATGAGTTGTTTGAGATCGGGTGGCCATTGAATCAGTAACATGACAAACGTCTCAAACCTCATGCACAATTAACAAGTCCTTGCAGACATTGTGATTGGATAGATTCGTGATTTCCATCGTATTGCCAACTAAGACGCAGTGACGGATTGCACAACGCAGCCACCTTACCTACCCCTTCAACTAACATTTAACACCAACATAAATAACTTCTTAGATAAGCAAAGCCGTCACCTTGTCACAACATTAAATTGCTTGGTCTGAAGGGCCTGAATTGTGATTGGTGCCGGTGCAGCTTAAGAAACATGAAAACGCGATGTGGGCGAAGCTCACACCCAACAACTGCAGCACTTTTGTAGAAAAACCATTGGATTGCATTCGACGTGATCTCACCACTCACTTTCATGCAAAGTGCTTCATGAACCACCATTTGGCACCCTCGATAAATGACATCCACCTTCTGCCTGGTGGAATTGTGAAGTGATAAACGAACCCCGAGTGAACCCAACTCAGCCCCAACTACGAATGGGATTCCTACTGACGCGTTGGGTGTGATGCGCATTCGAGGAGGTATGCGTGCTAGAATTCGTCGATCTCCACCTCTGTGTCCTGCTGTCCCATCGTAATGTATTGAGTTGGGGGAGGGAAGAAGAACATCCTTTCCTCTGTGCGACCGCAAGCAGATTTGGTGCAGTCGGCGAGAGTGGTGGAGATAGTGCGTGTTGTAGAGCGCGAAGCACTCCATGAAATGGAAGTAAATTCATGCAGAGCCTTTGCAGGTGTCCTTACCTTCTTCCTCGTGTGTGCTACTTGTAGGTCAACTGATTGATAAGACCCCAGTTTAATGTTGCGCTGTGTGGATGCCTTCATTTGCGGTTGATGCGATCTGTTCTAAACAGAACCACGATGCGATAGACGTGCGTGGAGGGTGGTCGGTCATGCTGTTATTCAGGCTATTCAGGACCCAGAAATGCCCCCTTTAACACTTACTCCCACCTGAGCACAAACTTGCAGTTGGCGTTTGTTTTGACTAGCATTTTCTCTGCTTGAGGGATGGAAACAGAAAGGGTGATGCAGTTGGGCAGCTGGCTTTTGGTCTTAGTTGGATTCAAATGGTTGAATTCGTGTTTGGGGTAGGCGAAATTCGTCTACATTTAGTCATCTGCAGTTTCAATGTACTCCTTACCAAGACTATATTTGGTCATTCGAATCGCACAATTTGGCACTTGGATATGAAGCAAACCTTTGCATAGCAGGTGCAGCAGATCTCTGGTGTGGAAGCATCTTGGTAGAAGTGGTAAAGTGTTTGATCGTCGTGGTAAACAATGTCCCAATCTTTAAATGTTAAGTGAACTCACTTTTGTGATGCATCGACAACTTGCTGCAGTTGCTCGACTTCCGTAATTTGTGAGAGAACGATAAAAATTAAAGCGTTTGAACTTTAATGTCTACTAGGTGTAAGTGGGCAAGTCGGTTTGAAATGGGCGTAGAGTAGCTGCTACCACCCGTGCTTAACTGAGCAGCCAGTTTTCGCAACATTGTCACGATGGCATTTAAAGCTGCCCTAAGCCCATTCACATGTGATCGGTCATTTTGCTTTTTTGGTTAAATAAATGGGTGGTGACAATACCTGCCACAGAGGCCACAACGAAGGATGACCTCGTCAGGACATTGGGTTTCTCAACCAGTTACAAAGCACATCAGCGTCATTTCCTACCAAAGCGAGTAAAGTCATTTAAATGGCGAATAAACTTTTCTGCGACTCAAAAGATCCCTCTCATTTGCACTAACTTCTGTCCATCATATTAAGGCTACTCGTTGTCCATTGCTATTCTCCCATGTCCTTAGCATTATACGCTCTGCACCGACTTGTGCATCTGGAAGCAAGTCACCATGTGTCGGCAGTTGGTAAGCCCCAACGCATTTGCCGTTTGCGCATTCTTAGTTCCGCATTGTCAAAGCTACTTTACTTGGCTCATGCTGACGAACATGTGCCTTTCCAGCTATACCCTATTTCCTTCGATATGCATATTTGACAACCTCGAGGTTGCATGTAGGCAACTTTCATGTCTCATGAAACGTCGGCTGCACGATGTGCGACATGCTGGTGTTAGCATAGAAACGACGCTTTTTGCTTCAATTTGAGTAGCAGTGGGGAGAAGTAGTGGAGACGTGAGTACAAGTGGAGCCAATACAGCATACCAGGAGACTTCCATGATCAACCCCTGACATTCGCTTCAAAACGACAAGGAATTCAGCGAATGCTTGCTATTTTTGTGGTGTACGAAGCGGTCTACTGCTGAGGCGACTGAAGTGTGGTGACTATAGAGAGGCCATCCACATAATGTGCATGAGTCCCTTACGGTAATGGATGACCAGTTCCTTGGATGCAGTCCTCAAATGCCTCGTTGGCTTTCATCGTTCGGATGCTTCCTCCTAACTGCATCATTAAATTTAACCGCCTTTTCTACCACTGTCTTTCCTGCTAGATTGTTCCTACCTTGGTTTTCAGGAGGAAGCACAAGCGCTTCTTCAAAACCACAGAGGGATTAGCTTTCATAGACTTCTCAATGCTCACTAAATACGCAAAGGTGCACTTTGCGGAATGTTGAACAGCATTTGAAAGGAATCGTTTGAGAGTAGCGTTGACTGTTAGTGGCACTTACTTTTCTGCCAAAAAGCCTAGATTTAGCAGCCGGAAAGTGCCATCCGCTTGGCTGTACTGTCTCTAAATTGCGCCAAAATGCGAGTGCACTCAGTGTTGACGCGTGGATTCCCTTCATAAGTGGGTTCATTGTTTAAATGGAAATGAAGATGCCTTCACCGATTTAAACCACCAGAAGGCTCGTATTCAACCCAGGAGCAGCGTGTAGTCCAGACCCAAAAACCGTAATAAGCAAGTATGATGCCAGGCTGCTACTGAGTTCCATCAAACCGAAGGGAGAACTCCTTGATGCGAAACACTTCCTTCTATGCAGTTATCGTTCTCCACACTGCAGCCAATAACTAGCACATGCGTCCGCCCACCTGCTTGTTGTTACTATTCCCAGTCAGACGGTTTGCTGCTGGAGAATTTGAACTTCATAGCATCCCCTTACTTCCCTGCAAGTTCAACACCAACACCATCACAACTGCTTGGAATCCAAATAATTTTCCATTACCAAGTCCAGCTACACAACCGGACAGCCGCACCCTTATATGACAGTGTCATTAGTGATGCTTGTAGCCCAGACGCTGGGCCCGGATTCTTCGGAAGGAGAAGCGAGTGTTAATGAGTGGCTACTTCGGAAATTGTCTCCAGTCGTCCTTTCCGGCAAACTCCGCTGTAATCGGTTGGGTGGCATGACGACTAATGCATTCGTGACGGCTTCAATGATAGCCCAAGCACTGAATAGTTAAAATAGTGCAGATACAAGCATTTCAGCGACTGACTGCTTCAGTACTTGCAGCGACTTGCATTAATTTTCCCACAAAATTCGTTTTAAGGTGTTAAACGATTTCCAGTTGGCATGCGGTACTTTTCTGGGTGAAACATATGGCGGCAGGTTGAGCTGTGGGATCGCACTGCCAAATGGGCGAAGGCAAATATCAAGAAATCATGCACCTCAAGCTCATACGCGGGTGCAATTATTAGGTTCGTCAAACGCCTTGAGCTAAGGCAGAGATTTGGGTTCGATAATAACTAAGCTCTAATTACTTCTGTTCAAACGCGTTCAGACGTGTCGCTGCTTGATTTCTCCTTCTTAGAGTTAGCCTCACCAAACGACAGCTCCACTCAGTGTACCGTATTTGTGCCTTCTCCGCACATTCGATAATTAAAATCCAACGAGAAACACTCTTGTCGCTTCATTTTGTCAATGCGTTTACAATTTGCTAAATAAAGACCCCTCCGTAAGGGGCTACCTCTCCAAAGTCGGTTGCCGATTCACATCCCTAGTTAAGACGTTTCGCTGCAAGCGGTATTTATTGCATTTCTGACAAGCATAATTGTTGTGTCTCTAGGGCATCGCAGAAGCAGTGCAAGTTACAGTGCGTTTCGACCTCAGAAAATGAGCGCCAAAAATTCAACTAAGATCATTATATACGAGTTACCTAACTTCATGGGCATTTCGGACTGGAGGTGGATTCTCTCAAGTTAGCCATTCTCCGCTGTCAGCATCGCCTCTGCCAATTACTCCTCCCACAACCTTCACCAGCCTCCTTTCACAATGCTTTTCGTGCCCCCCTTCCCATAGCAGGAGGATCAAATAAACGTTCATCAGAGCTCTTCAGCCTCGCTCGATCACGACGAAGGCCACTTGTGTCCCTGGCCGGACTATGAAGCAGAGACGATGTGGCATGAGAAATGTGCACTACGGATGGAAGCATTGCAGTTACGACTGCAGTCACCAAGTTACATTCAACATGCAAGTGCATGCGCATAGTGATGCACCATGGTTAGTGATTCGAATGCGGGAAATGTGGATTCCACCATCAGCAGAATTACGCTTTTGGGGTAACGAGACAAATCTGACTTCTGTGAATGCTTGATTTATCTGCTGGCTGCCTGGGGGTTCCTCAAGGCTAGTTTGAGGACCACTCCAGAATGTCTTGCATCCCACCCAATGTTCGCTATCGCAGTTAGTATCACCGCAGGTGACATAAAGGGTCGCATAAAATTCATTCAAAGCATTCGGTTTCTACATCTCTCCGCTGTCTGCCATGCTAGCGAGTTGGCGACTGTGGTGTAACAGGCACTGCCGAGACAACAATTTGCTAAAATGGAGCTCTTGCTGAACGATTTCCAAAATAATAGAGAGTGACTATGTCAGTGACTCGAGAACGACCTGGAGCCAAAACACCTGAGTGAACCCTTGATAAAAAACTTGTGTGGGGAATGTTCTGTGGACCCGAAACTTGCGATGTATTCTGTCTACTTCTGATTTGTTTGGCTGGGTGAAATAGCAAAGAGTGAATTGAGAAAGCTGTTGAGTTGGCAGATTAATAATGGTGTGTTAGCCAATTCGCTTCATGTTCTTGCAAGGTTTGGTGAGAAGGGAGACCAACAAACTACACATATCGCTTTCTGAAGAGACAAAATGGGGCTAGTGTGCTATGCTCTGGTATAATTTGCCTATACACTGAGCTACGGGAGGTAAGAAAGGCTTAACAGAGCCCAATCGCCAAGTTACAAAAGGTGAGGTGGCGCAACTCCTGTGGTTTCGGTGATCATGGCCAGCCGATTGACTACACGACTGAACGACAATGGGTGAGCCACTCGGACATGTCTGATGCGTTCAGTAACATTACATGAAATCAGGAAATGCGATTTGACTGACCTCATCGGCTGGCCATGTAATCAGTCAAATGTGACGATTACAGGACAGTGATCGCAACCGACTGATCGCCTTAAACATTACCAACCAACAATCGTTACAATGCCAACTGGACGCAGAGGAAATGGCCTCACTTCCTATTAAACTACCACACTGTGAATCACATAATTTCGCAACTTGTTCGTGTAAATTGTACAAGGACTGCATTACGTGCCATTGCTTCCGACAACCAGCGTCCAAAATGGAAACAGCTTATCTAATAAGCAGCCCTTATAATATAGTTCTGCCAGTTGCCTTGGACAAAGAAATCGAATTCATTCTCGATTGTCATCTGGAAGATGAGTACTTTCCAGCACCAACTATACGATTGGACTGCATCAACTATTACAACAGAGTGAATAAGAACGCACGAACATCCAAATGCACAACAATGTCAACAGAGTCTTTCTCAGATGCCCTGATGTCATGTTGTTGCCTTAATCACCGAAGAACCTAACTTCCATTGGCTATAACTTGAGCGATTCCCAACTCGTAAATTGGCTGTTGTAAATGACTCGGTGCTCACTTCTCCACACCCGTTCCTATTTTCTTTGCAACCCGTGGACCGACTAACTAAAGGCATTCCTTTATGGCACTGCCCAACGTCGAGCCCAAGTTGTGGAAGCAATGTTGGCGAAACAAGCGTCAAAATCCTAGGCAGTAGTGGCGATCTGAATTAGCCTATTGGAAAAGTCATTGCGAGGACAAATGAAGGGAAGTTAGTGCGCAGTGTAGTGTCCGATAGCATGACAAAATGCTACGTGTTCCCCAAATACATGACAAGGGCATGGAACAGAGGCGTCAACCTCCACGAATATTTAATGCACAATGTACGTCAGCGGCGACAATTCTCTTCAAACTCACACATACCAACGCTGTTTTTCACTCACCCCACCCTCAAGTCGCCTCATCTCATTGTTATTACTGGAAGGGAGTCTTCAAATTAGTACTGGCATTTTTGACCCTAGACACTTTTGCTAATCACGGCTTGATCTCATTCGGTAAAATGCTGATCAGAGTGAGTTGCGACTTCAACGACTTTCGAATGCTGGAAACAAGCATGGAACAGGATTACCTTGATCTATTTCAAGCATCACTTTGTTCATGGGCAAGCGCAGGTACCATCAGTGTTGGCGTCGACCCTCAGCCAATCCTTTCGCTTAGCGCTTGACGTCTGACAAAACCGCTCCTCGTGATTGGCCTGCAATGCCACGCGTAAGAGCCTTGCTCCCCACTGCACCAATGGAGAGACAGGAGACTCTGAATTGGCGCAGTGCCGGGTGCCATGTCGAGCAAACAACCACCTTGGTATGGATCGTGCATTTGGAATGCAATTGAGGAAAGGAAACAATTTCAATGAAGAGCGAACTGACTGTTGCTTAAGCCTTCCCTCAGCACGTTGTTGAACATTTCTGACACTTTGCGGCAACCTTCACAATGGTCACGACCTTCACATGCGTGGAAGGTTCTTTCCTGGCAACTTGGGTCCAGAATGGGAACTCCTAAATGGAGAAGAGAGAAACTAAGTTACTGCCGCCCCATTGCATATTTACAAGCAACAATTACCTCTGGATATAACAAGATTGTGTGAGGCAACTTTCACCAGCTTGATCGAGGTATTTGAAGTTTTATCAACTCCATGTATTAAGTGCCATCTCATCAATTCATAACGCTGCCTCCTGTGCTTCTGCTTGCAAGCTCTTATGCCAGAGGAGAACCTCTGCCTACCTAGTGTTAACCAAAGAGGGAATCAAATCGGCGAAACAAATAAAAGCAATCCAAATTTAAAATCGCTTTTCCACTTCTGTAGTTCTAGTGAGACAGAAATCACGCAAAGACAAGCACAAACAGAACAATGCGAGTGTTGGCCGTAGTAATGCCTGTGGTGAGGGAGTCACGCATCGGTGGAGACAACTGTCATCTGTCCACCGGCAGCAATTCCAGCATGATGAAAGCGAATGTGGGTCAGCCTTCATCAATAACTAAGCCTTTGCTCATCTTCAAAAAAAGAGTGAATAAGAACAATTCCTCTGTTAAAGCTTTCAACCCTGTATGCAATATGATAAAAATATGGAGGCGATGAGACGAGTTCTTAGTCTGTAAAGTAGCTAAATGGGCGCGAAAATGGCTGATTTAGATTAGTGGCATGGACGAATCACCACTAGGCCCAGAATGGTCCTCCATGCAACGCATGGGTTGGAGACACATCCTCGTGGTTAGTTATAGCGTAGAATTAGATTTGAAATGTCAAACGGCTGCAAAAATGCGGCTGCTTAAGAGCAATCTCTAACCGCTTATGCCATTTGTTAAGAGAAGTAAGCTCTTAGTAGACGATGAATGTGGAGAGGAAGGGAGAGAATGCTTTGGCTTCATACCAGCATTCGTCCTTTCTTCTGCTCCTTGCCCACATCCACACCAGCATCGAGAATTGGACAACCAGGTCAAAGTCACACCATCTACTGCAGCCACACCGACAAGACTGACGCACTGCTAGCCACCTCACCTTATCACTGATGTCTGCAACGCACTAACCAATGTCACCCCACCCGAATAAAATAATTCTGTTCGCATTTTGATGAGACGACTTGTAAACCTCAACATGCCAATGCTACCATTTGCTATCAGTACTATAACAAGGTGCACTTCAAGGCATAGCAAGGAGACTTCAATCTCGCGACAATAAGGGTGTCAATCAAAGTGCAAGCCTTGATTCGCGTGTTTTCAAGGGTCCAAATTCCCTCTCATCTCGTTATTTTCCCATCACCTTGATCTTGAAAAGAAAATGAGACCACGACTGGCACTGCTGTCTGAGTAGCAGAAAAATTTTGCGTCTCCTTTCAGACGATTTCACGCCTACAGCCTCTTACTCACAGAGGTTTGTCGATGTGCGGTCGGCTTCTTTTGATCGCAATCTTCACTATTCATCCACTGAAAACATCCCCCTCGGAAAAGTTTATTAAATTTGCTAATTACCGCAGTTACGCGTATGCGTAACTATGGCCGAATGTGACATCGCGACGGTTTCGCTATCAGTAATGAATAGTTGCAGCTGCGCCAAATCATATGACTCCAGCCAAATGGTCTAAAGCAAAGCAATGGAATGAGTGCAGAAATTTTGCTCCAGACCAGATGTGTTTACACTAGCCCAAGGGCAGTTATCTTGTCAATTTGTAGCACATTTGACCACAAACAAGTGCATTGGTGGCTTTTCCTCCACGATCCGTTCTACTCCCCTACAGGCATTCACGTGAAAGAGGACTTTGTTTTTGCTTCACTATGCAGAGCTGCATCAACAGGAGATCCCAGGGTTTGACAATTAGGCCGAGTTGACAAAGGGACCGCAGTAAGTCATTGCAGCTATCCATGCGTCGTGTCACCTGGCCACGTCCTTCACCAATTCATCGGTGTGTAATAACTGCGGTAATGACTCCCATGCATTGGGAAGAGAGGGTTGCAAACTGAATGAGTTATCGCCCCAGGGATGCCACATGAGGCCATTCCCCACACTCTCCTCACACGGCCTGCACAAATGAGCTGTTCGTGACATTCGGTCTACCTCAGTCCTACAGCATGGTGTCAGGACAGCAGCCGCCTCATCCTCATCGTGTGGGTCATGTATCGCCAATGACGGCAGACATCAACTCAGTCCCCAAGGCGATTCAAACTATCCACACTCATCATCTCGCTGATGCACTACGCATAGCCTCATACCACTTGAGCAACCATGGACAGAAGGTAACGTCCTAACTACGAGCCACTCAGTTGTGCAGAAAGACTGTGATTTGAAAATTTCACAATAGAACCAAATTTCATACTTATAGATCCTAATCACTCATTGGGAAATGGAGTAGAAGTAGCTAATGCATTCGACACATGTCGCAGCTAAAAATTGGCCATTGAAGTGCGAATTCGATTCAGGAAGACAAAAGCACTTGAGGAAGAGTAAATCGGGTAGCCCCAGTTTCTTCGAGGCACATTTGATAGTCAAAGCAACTCCTCGTCTAGGGTCTCCGAGACCGTGAACGGTGGAGGGATTGTTGGAGGATGCTGGCCTCTATTGCAGGTAGCACCCGCGCTCTGCTTCTAACCACGACTGTCACAAACGTGCGGCCCAATCACAATTGCGCATGAAAACACGAGTTGCAGAAAATCCATGCTGTGAGAGATGTCGTTTCAACTACCAAACCAAAGGTCATGCGCAAATCATTTAGAGCAGTTTGTGGTGAGCACACCGTCGCTACCGCTGTACCAATGGCCCAAACTTGGACTTTAAGGCATCACAAGAATCAAGGCTGAAGTTTAATAAAACCCAAAACACACAATAGCACAGTTTAGCCAATCGGCCGACAAGTTGCGTAGCTTCTACACTGATTGTGAGGCGTCATAGCAGCAAGAAAACCAGCATCGCATTTGGAGTGTTCTACATTTCAGACATTCCCCACATTTGATTTTACTTGCAGCCACACAGCCATCCATCCATTAAACCATTCAATCCGACATGTTGCCTTACTTTTACACTAACAGATAAAGCAGACGCACACTTACCACACTGACAATTCAACGGCCTATTCTAAGGAACACCAACAAGATCAACCTACCAGACACGACCCTCATGCCTACATATCAGCTCACCTTTCCCATACTGCGTACCCAGTCATTCGTCTATTTATTCTTCGAAGCAAATAATTTGACGAAGAACTTGATGCTTGACAAGACATCCTTCCAAATTCTACACGATAATGCACCTGTGATGGACTTCACAATCTTTACATCAACTGCTGACTGGTTCAAGAGCGCTTCCAATTTCAGCACCGGCTACTCGGGCATGGATGCAAACTTCCTCGTCCACAACTGGGACAGGGACGCAGACAGCACCTTGGATCTCTCGAAACGCCATCGAAAGCTCGATGGAATCCCTTCGAGTGCAAGTCGGTGCATAACTACACCCCAATCAACCGTCTCCAACTTGGGATAGCACTTCTGCATGCCGATTCCGATTGTGGGAATAGCAGCGTGGAGGACCCCAATAAGCAGCAGAAATCCAATGTGGACTTGATGAGCTCTCAATATTCGCGTAAGACTGCACGCTTTCGACTCGACCCCTCCATTGAACCGCCTCTTTGCCCTTGTTCTCTCAACTTCAGCACTGTGAGCACCTTACCGCACCCATAGCAGGCGTGAAAAGCAACAAAACAAAGCAACTCCTCCTCAGTTGGAGCAAGATTCAGCGCCCCAGGCACCATTGAGGAGACCGTTAATGCAAACTCACGAAGCGGATCTCCCAATCCGCCTTGTTGCTGCCCCAGCTATCCCGTCCAAAACAGTCCTACCATTCACCCCGACCGCCATCCCCCAACTGATCCCATCCCTCTTCATTGCTATCTAACGCTACAATAATTATTCACTCACACTCCCTTCCCATTCACCTCAACTCCTAACGACAAAGGGAGAATGCCTTCGTCTTAGCAACAAGCACGCTTGTAATAGTGACGGTATCAAAAGCTCACAACTAGTTGGCATGATGAAAAGACAGATAGGAGTTTGAGCGGAGAGACCAATGGTGAAAGGTAAATCGATGAACGTGTCGACATGATGGCAAGTATCAACCAGAGACCTTGTAACTCGCTTTTCGCCCTTTGCAAACTCTCACGAGCCGCCAACACCTGACACGCAAACGCACTTGTCAACACCGAAGAAGGCACTATCCTTGGCTCAATAAGCCTACAGCAATGCCACCTGTCAGAGCTGAACAAATTTTACGGCGAAAAGGTGGAACACTAAAATTACCATCTTATTCGGGGTTTCCCTCTCTTCCTTCATCCACACCCAAGTCATCCTCGACAAGGCGGACCAAGGCATCGAATCGTTCGGCAAAAGCGGGCGGAAATATGTCAACTGGGAGGCTAACGCACTCCCCTCCGACCGCAGGCAGCAATTCTTCATCAAGGTCAGCAAAGTAGGGATGCAAAAGAGCCTGCTGCGCATCTATCCGGGACGACGGGTCGTAGAGGAGAAGCGCCTACATTTAAATGAGGTGGTAACCGCATGCAAATAATCGCCTCCCGTTTCATGCACAACAAAGCAATGCTTAAAATTGGCGAATATTGTCTCATGAGTGGGTTGTAATGACTAGTGGAAGCAACGGTGAGCTTAGAAGGATATTGGCAACAATGGGAAGTAAAGAAAGGGAGGATGGAGGGAAGGAAGAAAGAAAGAAAGGACGGAACGCAGCGGTCACTCACTGTCAACAAATCCAGACCCTCTGCATCAAGTGCACGCACAATCTTCTCTTCAAAGCAAAGTCTATCGGTGCGCCAAGATGGAAAAGACTGCAGGTTATAGTCACGCAGCTTTGCAACACCTGGCCAACTCTCCTCCGTCGGTACCCCCTTCATCCGGAATATGCGGAAGAGTTGATCGATCTCGGAGTCACCGCGAAACAGCGCGGCTCCTGTGGCTACTTCTGCGAACACACAACCCATAGACCACATGTCAACACTGGAACAGTAGACAGTTGCACCCAGGAGAAGCTCAGGAGGACGATACCACAAAGTGACCACCTACAACATTTAGACATCAGTCAGACAAGTTCGTTAGGCGCTATCAGAAATGAAGACTTTACCTCTTCACTCAACGCGCGAGACGAGTAATCGAAGGGCCTGGCCAATCCAAAGTCGGCCAACTTAACAATATTTCTACTAGTATCAACCAAAACGTTTGCGGGTTTTAAATCTCGGTGGATAATGCCCCTCACGTGGCAATGCCGCAGAGCTTGCAGCATTTGGTACGTGAACGACTACATAACAAATAAGCAAAAGCCAAGTCCTACTTTGACAACGCCTGGAGGCAATCCACACTCCTTACAGGTGAGATGCAAATGCCGCTCGAGATCCACAGGCAAATATTCAAAAATTAGGCACAGCTGATTGCGATCGTAGATAACCTGTTCTAAACTGGGAAAAGTCGTGCACCTTTCGGACTTACGTCACAATGCTAGGGTGTCTCAATTCTCTAAGAGCTGCAATTTCCCTGATAATATGCGAGGGAATAACATTGCCAAACCTCGCAAGCCCGATGCGTTTCATGGCCTTGAGTTGCCCTGACCTCCGACTGAGACATTTGTATACAGTCCCAGACACACCTAGGGTAATAGAGCAGCTGCACTTGTCTAACCTTCGCCAATTCTCCCAAGTTTGGTAAAAGTAGAAAGAACGCAATCCGACATCACCGCGAGGTACGCAGAAAGAGGTTGAAATCGACTTAGGTGGCGGTAGGGTAGTTGAAGGTCGTCGAATTGTCATTTCAAACACAGTAATCCCTAAAAATGCTTGGACTCCTTTAATTGCGTAACTGGTAGAGCATTTAGATGAAGCACTATTTTACGGGAAGACTTCAGAATGAACTAACTTCAGATCACGCCTAAGGGAGACCTTCAAATCCGATTGCCGTTAGGCGAACTACTTCCAGTCTGCAAGGGCATTCCATTATTCAGTCAACATTATTGATGGGACATGACTTAATTTTACTGTACTGGTCTTTCTTAGCCAACTAAACGCCCTGTTGAAACATGTGAATTGAATGCAGTTAGGCCTCATCAGATTCTAAAAACATTTGCTGAGGACTTTGGTGAATAAACTTTGCCTTCATCTGCAATTCTGACTTCATTCGAAGGCCTCCGGTTTAAGTTTGGTTTTCCGTAAGTATAAAATGAAAACACATATATTTGGGAACCAAAGACATAATTGTCCCTAGTTTTTCCTTAAGGTTTATAAAACTGTTGGAAAAGACCAACCAAACCTAAAATGCTACCGACTCTTAACAGGCAGGGTACAAATTTTTCCTTTGGTTACAACGCTTATTTTTTTTGGAAACACATTTGTATTTATAATTCAAATACTCTAACTGTGCAATTTGTAGTACGATTGAACAACTCTAAAGGGTTTTTAGGACTAATACTGTTTTAAATGATTGACCTACTACCTTCGTCTGATAGGTCGCAGTCTTGTTTGACTCGACCTCGTCCCTGGGTGCTTTCGGATTTTCTCGATCATGTGGCGTTCGGCTTCTTCCGACTCGGAACAGCTGGCGGGAGTGTGACAAAAACAGCTACCAGATTATTTTAGGTGCATATGGGGTTGTTTATAAGTGTCTCAATCGGGAGTCGGGACAACTTGGGGCAATTTACAACGGAGATACGAAAAGCAGATATGAATTTCTAGAAAGGCCACCGAATGCACGAAGGAGTGCCTTGGGTGTAAGCTGGTGCATAACTACTCTCCAACTAACCTTCTTCTTCTTTGGAAAGCATTCATGCATGTCGAATCCGATGATGAGGAACCTAGAGGAGCAGCAGAACTCCAACGTGGATTTGGTGAGTTGTCCCTACTCATTATTAGGTTGCACGATTTTGAATGAGCCTTTTCATTGAATTGCCTCTTTACCCCAGTTGTCTCAACTCGAGTTGCGTGAGCACCTGACTGAACGCATGGCAAATGCGGAGGGAATTGTTAATACGAAGATGGCGTGACTCCTTTCTGTTTGGAGCGAAATCAACGCTGCAGGCATCATTGGGGAGGTAGTGAATTCGAACTCAAGAAGCGGATCTCCAACTTCACCTTGTTGTTGCCGCAGCAATTCCATCGAGAACAGTTCTACCGCTCATCCCATACGTCTTGACCCGATTTACCCCACCCTTGATATGTACTACAGGCTGCCTCCAAAATACCTACGTTTCCTTGCCAACTTCTGTGTGAGTAGTTGACTGGATACCCTCATCCAAACTCTCATGCTTAATTCTTTTCTTGACTTTGATTTATCCCGACTTCCGATTGTGACATTTGTAAACAACCCCACATGTGTTTATATCAGTAGCCTTATGTCGTGCCCCCTTGTGCTATGCCTTAATCTTAAGTATATACTCCTTTCTTTTGCACCCTCCTTTTTTCCAGTGTTTTCGAATTTCTTATTAATTTTTGTGGTCTTTATGCCCTTCCCCATAATGCCATGCTTTAATTTCACTTTTTTGCATTAGTGTGGGAGGTGCGCATGTGCTCTGAATCGGAGAATCACTGTTGACTCCATAGATGATATTTGAAGGATGATTATCTGTGGCCGCTGCCACAGTTGTTTGTTGTGTGATCCAGCTAATGATTATAATGCTGACCCCTGTAGACCATTTAACAATATTTAGTTACAGGATTTCTTTACTAATCTCCACTAAGATGTCGGCAGAGCCATTAGACGCAAAACCCTACCCTCACAGCACTGCGGTAAATTCTGTACTTTCGGAAATCTGGTTTTGGTTTAGTATTTTAATGTTCCGCTGTGGACACGTTTGGTGGTTGGTACGATTGCTCGTCCCCGAATTTAGTGTCTTAACCGTGCGAAACTCCAAATCGAGTGGAATTGCAACGAGGGATTGGTGACGTTGGGGCCACGTATCTTCATGGGTGCATAGAAGTTTGATGGCTGACATGGTTGGCTCGTATGCGCTCTATGTCAGTGTGGGTTACGTCGTGATGGCTAACGCTGGAGGTTTACGAAAGGGATCGCCAGGTTCGAAGCTTAACGTTTGATTAGTAACGGGGACTTTGGGAACTCATGCGCGGCCACGGAAATGTGACCACAGTTACGGCCTTTAACTTTCTGCAGCCGACGAACAGACTTAGTCCGCCACCATTCTTTACCGGCGCGATAAAAGGGAGCCACGGTGAAGCAGTCGGTTTTACAGATGTGTCTGTGATTAACTTTCGAACCGAAAAGCTCACTTCTCCAGACGGAGTAGGCTTTATAGGCTCAAGCGCTCGCCAAATAGGTCTAGCATACGCAGTTTCTGTTGTGGGCCTCTCAATGCTTGCTTGTCCCGGTTTCAACCTCAGCTACAGACCCACATTCGTGCCCACAACTCGCGAAGTCCCCGCCTCATAGTAAAGGCAAAGAATTAGCTGTGCGCAATGCTGTCTACGAAGATTGTTGCAGCCTTAAAGAGGGCGTCGCATATCTATATCCCATAGCCGAAGGCTAAACTGGAAGACGCGACAATAGGCACAGAATGCACCTTCAGCACCAAACACCGCGTCTCGAACAAGTTGCGAGTACAAGCCACACTGCATAGACCTCATTACCCAAACAAAACTTCAACAAGGACTCCGTTTCACTATTGCAATTTCCCATGTAATGAGAGCAACTGAAAGAGACAAGCACTTTAAATCAAATGGCAGAACACAAGCAACGGTACAGGATTTATTGCAGACCAAATGGCACAAAATAGAAGAGGGAGACTACATTAGGGACCTAACTTGAAACCCAATAAAGTTGAAGATACGGAAAAACAATTCCACAGGAAAACAGAGAGAGTGAAGGATATTGCACAAGGAAGCACGAAACAAGGCATGGATGATGTAATCCGCGAATAGATTTAATGGCCAAGAAATTGATCACTTTGAAGAAACCGTTACGCAACGGACTTAGGCACATGTGGGGTTGTTTACAAATGTCACAAT
>MIEF01012305.1:0-13962 GCA_001870725.1 Taenia solium | reverse complement strand
ATTTTCAGAATATATATTCTGCCCAAGTACCATGCCTTCTTTTACCTCAAAGGAAGTCTCAGGACGCTACAATCACACAGGACCCAGTTGCATTCTGTAACACCAGTCATTTGTGCTGGTCCGAAAATCAAAGGTTTCTGCCTCAGATTCGCCTTCACGCATTGTCGGATTCGCTACAAATTTCCTTCTTATGGCATAGACATTGGGAGCTATTGACAAAAGCACTACGCAAACTCCCCTCGAAATATGCGGGCAGGAGAATCAACTCTCAAGTGTTGCATCTCCTCCTTTTAAATCTGCACTAACTTCAAAAACAAACCGTCAAAAACACCCCAGTAAATAGGGAGAGTGGAGGTCAGTTTTTGCCCTCAGCAACATCCTCCACCGAACCTTCACACAAAGCATATAAATGAAGAACATCAAGTTGTTTCATCAAACTTAATGTGGCATGATCCACGCATGATTTGCTGCAACGACATCAAAAGGATCCATGGAGCACATCAACCATTAATTAGAGCTGTGGTTCGGTTCTACTTTGGCACATTGATGACACAACTACGGCTTGCATTCTTTAATTCTCGGGACATTGTCATCACTCTTCAAGTGGTGAAGTACAGTAGAGGCGTGGAGATGCAGTCCAAGTTCGTCTGGATTCAGAGGCTTTCGTCCACGGGGGTGCTCGTAGACGAAGAATTGATTGAGTGAATCCTTGCTCATGACTTACTCAAATGTGACTATCCGCCCGCCCAATCCAACTATTGCAGCGGCCTACAAAGCGATCATAAGAAGTTCCTTCGTTGAGCTGGAAGCTGTGCCGATTCCTCGTCAGCCTCGCCGATTTGGAAATAACAGACTTGTGATGCCTCGGTGACCCTGAAGTGGAGGAAATACGATTAAAGCATCATTGTGACATCACATCATCTACGACAGCAATTGAACTGGCGAATCGCAGCAATGACCACAGCAATCCCTCACGTAATTAAGTGTCGAAGCCTCTTTTAGTGAGGGATGCGGGAAGGTGCAACTTGGATCCAATTGGTGGTTGAAATGCTTTACGCTTTTGCGTCAGTGAGGAGCAACGAAAATTGCCCATTCTCCCAATCCAGTGCTTTGTATTTGAGTGTGTCGAGTTTTCGCAATAAGTGAATGGAGTTAGTTGACTAGGCAAACATGTCACCGAGGCCAGAGTGTACCCCACAACACGTTTCAGTTGAGACTTGCACACGTCGTTGTCAAGTTTCCATCCATAAGTACTTTCACGATAGGCAGGCAATGGGTGTAAGGGAGCCATTTCTTCCACGTTGAGTCAGCACCACTTGACACCACAGTATGCAGAATCCAACCGGGGCGCAGTTGTATCACATCCCTATAGTTAGCCGCATGGTTGTACAGAGGAATCCACACAACTTGTCCCAATTCGCCCGTACATGCTAATGTGTGTGCGTGTGTGCACTCAACCTGACCCTCCTTCTTGTCCCCCTCTCTCTCTTGCCAGCCAAAGTTCAACGCTCGACAATGCCTAACAAGTTGGCAGCACAAGAGGGAGGCTCCCACAACACGATTTATCTCGAAATCAAACAGAGGATAAGTCGCCACTTACACTTTGTCTTTGTGGTCCAGGCGTTGTGATTGGTTTGAGATGGCAAATCACTAATGTGACACCATCGCTACCGTTGCGCAATTAACTTGGGCAAGGACAAGGCGTTGCTCTTTACTCGTTAGCATGATCACCATACAGTCCTCTGAGTACACTGAAGAACCACTTTTTGCCAGCATTTACTTTCTACTGTTGAAGCAACTCAAAAGCACGCAATTCGGTGAAAGGACTCACCCCTTTGGAGGTAATTCTGCATTAAAAAGGTGATTTAGAGTTGAGGTCAAGGTTACTTTATCGATTCAACTACCAGGACATCCACTACTTTCCTGCACTCAGATGTCACAAGAAGGTTGCATCAAGCTCGTCGTCTGGTTCAAACTGACTGAAACCCCTGCCACTACTTTAACGTTGGTAGTGGAACAAATGATCCAGTAAGTCGCATCTAGATCATTTTTGTCTACATTTTGTCTACATCTACTAGCAATGCATCATGCAGGAAACGAACTGCATCGAATAATGAAGGGCTTTAAATTGGAAAGATGCAGGTAACAGCGTTATTTATCCAAGTTTTTCTGAGGTTTCGAATGATGAAATGATATTTACACAATTTCATCACGAATGGGCCGTTTTTCAAGGTTGTAGGTCAGCTTGCCTGGGTCACACGCGACACTGGTAACCAGCATGAATGGAAAATAAAGCTAACTTGAGTGATGCAATCTTCTTTTTTGAGGAAATACTAATGTTTATAGAAAATCAATGTGGACAGTGTTGCAATGTGTTCTGGATAATGTATCTACCTTCGCGGAACAGCATCACTGCAGTACCAAGCAAATCCCTTTTGGCTGAAATGAGTCGGCAACGGTTAAAGCACAACCAAAACGTACCCAATGACACATTTTGTATTTGAATTTCTTCAATTAGCCACCACAAAGGCAAGTCCTCAAGCACTATTGAAGAGGAGCTCCACCTTCAGATGGCAAACCTCTACCATCCTTGGAAATACCAGCGATGTTGACGTCCATTTGTGCTGAATATAACTTTCGTACAGTTGATCGCTTTGCTTTATCCAACTTTCCAAGCCAACTAAGCTTCTCTTTTTGGATGTATTGGAAAGCAAGCCCATTATGGCCCCATTATGCATTTCATGGTAGATTAAGTAAAAATCAACCGATACCTAACATATCATGATCAGGCTATGCGCTGCTGAGGATATACTATATGCAAACGAGGAACATCAATGAGAGCTACAACGAATCGATAAGGGGATTGATACCGAAGTAGCCTCACCGCCCATACTGGTATGAAAGTACGAAGTGGTTTAAGCCAAAAGTAGTACACCAACAACGATATTCTTAGGCGGAACTGGACAGTTAGATATCACCTTCATAGGGCTGAACGAAGACAGCCACGCGTGGAGCCAAATGAAAAGGACTACTGTGTGGAACCCACTTAATTCCAAAGGACGACGTTCCAGTGTTGCTTGAAGCCTTGTGCGAACTCGACCACCTATCGCTAGGCCACTGTGCATGTATGTGAAATATCCCATTTAGTCAAACCGCTAAGGCTAAGTGGTTCGTTCTCACTCAGGAAAAATTGTATGCGGTGGTAAACTTACCTCTTTCTAAAAAAAACTGCTAAGAGAATCCTCAAATCCTGAAGGTAAGGCCGGACAATTTGGAGACCATCACTCTGATTATTTCCCAAAGCCGAGCAGAGCGTGCAATCGAAGATGAGAGCACTTGACTCACCCACATTCCGTGCTCAATCATCAGAACGACAGTAACGCTGGAACCCTTTATATCTGCTGATACTCAAGAGTATCCATAGATCAACATTTTTAAACAAGTGAAGCTTAGAGCTCCAAAAGACGTCGATCTCCGAAATGAAGACATTTGATGAAATTCCCAAGTTGATCTCTCCTTTTCCAAGAACCAGCAAGACCCAGTCATACGAAAGACGCTTCAATTCGCTAAAATGAACAGAGGCATGTACAGGATATGCGAGTGTAGCAATGAGTCTGAGTCAGTGAGTGGGCGTGAGTTTAAATAGGCTGAACTCTGTTGATCCTGATATCACTTAGAGCCTCAGACCAGGCGAGATCGTCAAGACGGGAGATGGGTACGGGCCGCCTTGCCCGCGAATCGCCTGACGATCGTCGATAAGGTGCCACCAGTCGGTTCGTTATCCGAGATATCTCTCTCTGAACTAAATTCACAGAAAAAACAGTTGTTCTTCAATGTCCGGCTTATTTCATGGGTGAAATTTCCCATTGTCCTTTACATGACGACTGATCCTTTAATAGTTGAGTACACATCTCGACATATGATCAGTCTTTCGTACGTTTCCTGGGACAAATTTAGGGTAGCACAAACAGCTTCTAGTGTCAATGAAGGTTGACTTCTGGAACGAAATTCTAATAAGGACACATGATCTTTGTGAGCAGCATTATCTCAGTAGGCGAAGTAATAAATAGACTCCAAAGTAAACAAGAAATGATGCCAAAAAGGATTATTACTATGTCATTATGAAACTAGTACCGAAGCTGTCTCGACATCAAAGGGGCAGCCACAAGAGGAGAATACTCACTTTCGTCATCGGAAATCCCACTCTTGACAAGCCGCCGAGTCAACTCGCGAGCAACATCCTTGAATGTGGCCTGGAGAAAAGGGAGAAGGAAGTAGATCTCACAATTTTACAAATAAACCTACTGTGCAGCCAAACTGCTACCAAAGTAAGGCTAAACAACACTACTTATGACACGAAACACGACTTGGAATCTTACATTTCTAGGTCGTCTATATGAGCACTGAAACAGAATAATGACAAGTTTGACAGGGAATGAAACCTGACTCAGTTCATCACATGTTGGCGGCTACAACAATTGTAATACTTTGTTTGTTCGAACTGCCGGTTTCGGTCACTTGGGTGGCCATAGTGTACTAGCCGGTTGGCCGGCCTCCGGGTCGTGCCAACAGCCTCCAAGCCCTCTGTTTTCAGAATATATATATTCTGCCCTAATACTATGCCTTATTTGGCCTTAAAGGAAGTCTCGGGACGCTACAACAATAACCGATTTTATACTTCACAAATATCCCTCGTCAAAAAAAAAACTTGAAACAGAAAGAATTTTAAAATATAGGAGTGGGGACGTTACTGAGTTAAACGATGCCAAGGTTGAGCATGAAAGCACGGGGGAAATGGAAGTGTGAATGGAGGATATCATTTTAGTGAGTCAAGAAGACATCACATATACCTCAGTGACATTCAATAAATCCATGTACTCAGGCATCAAAGAACGTTTTGATAGTGGATTTCTTACTCAAAGTATCTATACAGACGAGAAAATACGGTGAACCGAAGTGAAAAAAAGAGCACCCCGATTTCAAGCGAAAGTTACAGTAAGTTCGCAGCCAGAGTCTACGACACAAACTGACCAATACAATTCACGTTTTAGCGTTACAAAATGGCACAATTTAAATAATTCATTTGACCGATAAAATTGCTGCTCAAAAACGAAACTGTAATTGCTCTAAGGTCAAGGACATCCTACACTGCCGTTTTCGTTCCAGCACAATAATTTATGATGAAATGTTTTACGACAGAGAACTTGTATTTGGCAAGTAAGGAAATTGGGCTTCATGTCTGATGCTGAGTTGAAAGATAACTTGTCAGGTCAGGTTAAATGACCAAGTGTGAAACAAAACAAAGCAGCACAGTACTTTTCTCCATTCAACACACGAGTCATATACCTTGTCTTTGAAGGCACCCAGAGAGTAGTAGCGGGAGAGCGAACGAACTACAACATTGGCGACGAAACTGGTCTTCATGCGCGTTTCCTCGGACTGGTAAAGGCGTGGGACAGAAGCCGGTGGGATGTAAAAAGAATAAAACGAAGTTGTTAGCTAAAAAGACACATATTCCCAGCCTGCTAAGAGATGCGATGTTGTCCTACTCTCATATCATCGATCGCGAGAGGAAACCTGGCTTGAGCTCCCGAACATGCAAGAACTCTGACGGGTCAAATGGAAGAAGTAGGGGAGGGTAAAATCTGTCTAACCTATCAGTGTTTGGGATGACAGCGTGATTTAATAAGGAAATACAGTACACAGTACCCAGCCTTAAAATCCCGACGAAAAAGAAGAACTGGGCGATCCTCATCAAAGCGCAAAACGTTCTGGAGAACCCGACTTTTGAAATGCATACTGAATATTTAAACTTTCGTTTTCAAAAGTACGTACAACCCGTCATATCCTTTTCACGTTTGATCTATTCAGTTCGAGAAAGTCTCTGTGGTATCAACGACTATTAGCTGAGTTCAGGTATGTTGACACTGACAACCCCGATGCCGTACGTAGCGCGACCTTTATTTGAGTACTCAATTGATCGAACGTAGAAGCGTCAACGGTTTCGTCCATGCCTCACTGCGTCAGAAAGCATTACTATGTTCGATCCACCACAAGGGCGCTACTACAATGCGCCTCGTCAATCAACACAACCATCCTTTACTAAGAAGGAATAAGACAACCAAAGTTTCGCAGCGAAATCGGAGGTCGTGGTAAAATGAAGTGCCAATGAAATGGAATAGTATATGAATGAAAACGTTTGATAGATTAAGTAGGATAAAGTAATAAAAAAACAAGTAAAAGTTAAAAAGTGGGCAAAACAGATAAAATGATAAAAAGACGCATCAATCCTACCCTGTGATCGAACGGTGAGCGATCGCTGAAAGCCAGAGGGGTCGGTCCAACTACCGGCGTGCCAGTCTTCGCCATAAATCCAGGAGGCGGAGCCATCTAAAGGCCATTTCAAAAATATTTAATTCAACAACGAACTGAGAATCCGCCAAATTAAATAGCTGCATTTATAAGGCACCATTTCTATCAGTTTTTGGACTTTCAGAACCATTTTAAATGCGTGCCTGTGAGGCCTTGTGTTGATACAATGCGGCATAGCTAGCTGTCGGATTAAAATACTACAAAAACCTCCTCCGGATGGCAAACAAATCAAGGAACGCATAAACTACTAGAGAATTCGAAAGGGTACTGCCGTTATCAGGAACCAAGAATGTCTTTTTTAATCACCACTGTCGTACATATGGCACCCCGATTTCCTTACCCGAGCCTCCACGCCACAAATGTGTGGGGAGAAAGGTAAGTACACTGGAAAAAATTAGAGCAAAACCAGTTAGTGTTAAATCAGAGCATCAAAGCACTTGGGCTGTGATGGACAAATTTGTCTCAGATCCTGGCAGCAAATGCGTTAAAGATAAAATGCTTGAACTTTTCGCGCTATTTTAATCGGTTTACTTGGAGTGTGGTAATGTCAACTCACGTTTTGTGATAATGCCGACAGTGGCGGTAGTGATGACTGTGACGGAAATGGATTAGGGTCCTGGAGGAGGAAATGAGCTTTCGAGGGCCCCTCCTTTTTTATCACCTTCACTACCGATACATCTTCATCCAAGTCCCCCACTTGTAGCCTTTTCTGGACACTTGGAGTGGGTGTTGACTTCTCCCAGAAGTAGGTCATTGCCGATTCCCCGGAAGGCTGTGAAGACGATGCAAAGCGGATATTAGTAGGCAAGCTTCAACAAAATGGATGAACACCATCAAAAAGCTACCCTCGAAATTGTAGAGGGCTTTTCCTCATTCGATTTGCCACTTAAGTCCCCAATAAGGGATTTTTTCAGGGAGGGTGGGAGGCTGGCGGATTCCAGAATGTCCTGAGCATTGACATCACAACTCAAAGACTGAGGTTTGGGACGGTTTTCAACCAAGGAACTGGAATGCAGGCTGGCCGACCTTGTTTCAGTGGCCAGCAGCAACGGCGCGGGCGGTGAAGAGAGAAGTGGTGGAGGTGGTGACTGTCCAACGCCGACCTCTTCAGGTTTTGGCTTCAGGAGTTCGGATGGACAAATGGGGGTGTCAAAGTTACCGGGATGGAGAGAGGTCGCAGGAACACTCAGCCATTCTGCGAACGCATCATAGATCGCAGATAGAGAGGCGGATTTACGAGCCTGACTGATCCTACGCGCCATATGTCCGCGGTATACGCCGGCCACCTATAGCATTTGAAAGCGCAACTCCTGCTACTGCCAAACGTTAAGTAAGATGCAATTATGGAATCGTGTTAACCTTTGAGGCTTTGAAGATTTGGTGCTCCAGCTGTGCGGCTAGTTTGCTGAGGTGCAACTTCTCCGGATCCACATCGGAGCCTGTATCACTGGTGCTGGTCAAGTGACCACACACAGCAGTAATGAGGAGTTGGAGGGTCTGATCTCTAGCCTTTCCTGTCAAACCGTTAATAAGTTTGCTTTCGGGATCGATAAGTAGAGAGTCCTCAGCCGCAGAACTCCATGGTACCTGGGGGTTGGAAGACAGAAAACTATCCAAAAACAAGACAATAGGGAAATCACATCACGACCCAAGGAGTTTAAGCGGCAATATCAAAGTTAAAAAGAAATTACGAAAACGCTTAAGCATTGGGGAGGACTATGCGTCAAATATGATGATGAACAAAGTTACATATGGCGGAATAATACGTTTACCATACATGTGAAGCCCTGAATTTTTGGTTCGACGTTTACTCTTTATTGGTTAATTATAACTGCGATTGCAGCACATCGTGTCGCAAACTGATTGGTTGAACTCAAACAGCTCAAATAGGCGCAGTATGCTTTTGGGTCGAGAAGAACTAAATTTACTAGCGCATAACTAGAAGTTGAATTTGTCAAAAAAGCTGGCGATTGATATCGCATGAGAGCAATCCAACATACGGAACCTGCCTTCAAGATTGCGAATGGAAAGTGTTGGTGAGGTACAATTGTTGGTGAAAATACTAGAGAAGCAGTCGAAAAAACCACCAACGCGTTCTGCGTGTTAGTAGTAAAGTCGCTAAGAGCCTTGAGCACTAACTACACTGCAATATACCCATCAAAATTAAGCAGGCTTGAATGTCGACAAGGTGGCGGTCAGCTATTGGACGTGTCTTGTGCCGGAGGCAGAGGCCTAGACGTCACTGTGGTTGCTCATTTAAAAAAAAAACTATGATACAGCCAAGATCGATAATTGGTGTGGCCCCGATAAGATCAGGAGGCTAGACCGCCTTAGGCAGTGATCGCAACGTCTCAAGACAAAAAAAATCAAGCCATAAGTTGGTTCAACAACAGAAGGTGGCGTCCCTCGTAGATGAAGGAGGCCAGAGAGGGCAATGCGTCTTGAGGATGACCGAATAAGTAAAAACGAGAACATGACGTCCTGGGATAACGAGGAATAAAATTCGTTTATGAGCACAAGTCAACGCTTGGCATCCCCAAATTTTCAGGTAGAGGAAGAGCTGAAAATCCTATAAATACGATATAGCAATTCAAATGCGGACGACCAATGAGCTGAGCAACATTTTTTGTACCAAGTTTCCCATCAGGAGCTCAAAAGAGCGTTTAAAAGTCCTAGAAGGTCCACTGTTGCCAGTGTAAACATGTTGTCGAAGTTACTGAAGATATGCCCGTGCAAACGGTATAAAGTGATCAAAACTTGTAACCACAAAGCGGTTACCTTGTTTAGTAACGCTGGCAATAAACATGTTGTCGAAGTTACTGAAGATATGCCCGTGCAAACGGTATAAAGTGATCAAAACTTGTAACCACAAAGCGGTTACCTTGTTTAGTAACGCTGGCAATAACATGGCGTCAATCTTACGAGCGCTGACGCTACTTAGGGACCTTTGACACTTTGGAGCATGGGATAATGAAGTCATTCAGATTGAATGTTCCTCTTAGTCAAAATAGTGATTTTATTACATTGACTTCCACTTTTCCGACATTTTCCAACGCGCAGATTTTTCAAAATTGAAAACATACAATCGGTCTCTAGACTGAATTACTTCCATACCAACGCCCCTCTCCTCCTGCCAAAACTAGATCCTTCCACAGTCAAGTTCCCACATACATTGCGATCCAGTCAGGAGAAATGCACGATTTTCACTGAATGAAAAATAATATCCCGACTATGGTTACAACATAGCCAATATCATGGTCTTTCTGTACTCGCTTTACAAGTTTCAAAAAAACCCAAATGCTTGTATCATTACTTCATGCTTTCATCACAATAAACACGATAACACGGGAACCGGAATGCTTTATGCTGAGTTCTTAAAAGTATCACGTCCAAAACACGTCAGAACAAAAGACATCACATTTTAGATAACCCACCTGCACCATTCGCAAATCGTCATTCTATCCTCAAACACTTCCAGATGACAAGCTGCTTCTCATACGAAAAAGTATTCTACACCAGCATTCCTTGGTCACCATAAACCTACCTAATTGGAAGCTCAAAAAACACTGCACACTGAATTTGGCCCTATAACGGTAACAAGTTGAGCTGCGACAATGATGCAATTTACCGGTATACTGCATTCATAAAAACGCTCAATAATTAAGCGTTAAATAATCACAACGCCAAGGTCTGAGCTTTCGCATGCTATAGCATGACGATAAACATCGTCTTTTTGAGAATTGGTTACATTTTAGGCATACCTGCGGTCCAGCTGCCTCATTGGCCCTTCTGCGACGAGCTAGCTCTTCGAGAACGAAATTGGTGCGCTGATTCCGTGCCTCCTCCTCAAAGTTTCGTCTCTCCTTGGGTACGAAACGTCCTTCGTCAACGTCGTAGACCTCCCAACCTCCGCCTTTGCGTCGAGGACAGATTCTGTACAGATCGGTGTCCAGTTCTTCATGTTCACCCACTCCTTCAACTTCAACTAAGCTGCCTAAGAAAATAATTTGCAACTTTTCTGGATTTTGAAATCATTACTAGTAAAAGGAGGGCATTAAAAACCCGACAACGTACAGAAGACGCGATAAATTAGGGCATCCCAAGACATGAGTGGATAATGTGACTATTTGAATGCCACGGGAGAAGACAAAAAAAGTGCCACCTGATTAAAGCCAGAGCATCACCATCAAAAGTTTTCTTTTCAACAAAAATACACAAACCACTAAAATAATAAAAGACATAAAGACGAACCAAATATCACACGCCTATAACCGGCCAAAAGCTGGGAGACCTTTATTGAATTAGTACAAACATCACAGCGATTGACACAGGAAGGCGGATCATCACCGAAATACGCCGCGAATTGAGCGTGACGACACCTTTGTTGGACGGGAAGAGATACAACACAAAGGTCAACCAGAAATGTATCACAAACTTTTGGCAAACCGCAATAAACTTACTTTACACTCTCTACGTAGTTGATCATAAGCGCCAAGTCCTGTACTCCTTTCTCACGGTACTCCTTCTTCTTTTGTGTTAGAGCCCTCTATAACAAAACCGAGTGGAATAACCCAGATAGACGAATAGACATGAATGCCCAAGAAGCACACCTCTGACATTTGACCAACTAGGAATGCCACCGTGTCACGCTCCTGTTTAGCATAGTATATCCGACAGTAAGAAGGAAGACCATCGCGTCCAGCTCTGCCGGACTCCTGGTAATAGGCGGCTAAACTCTTCGGTATTGTCCAGTGCACAACACAGCTGAAAGGAGGATGGCGTAAGTAAATCGAAGCGACTCACCGGACATGAGCGTTGTCGACGCCCATGCCAAAACTGATAGTGGCTGCCACAACCAAAAAAACCCCTTTGAACCACTCCTCTTGAACCCTAGTCCGATCCCCGCTTCCTAGACCGGCATGGTAGGCGCGGGCTGATATTCCCCGGAGAGACAACTGATAGGCAACTGTTTCACAATCCTCCCGTGTCCGACAATAAACAATACCACTCGAATTTTTCTTAAAATAAAAAAATACCAAGAATTTTGGAAATTACCACTGAGCTTTTAGCTGGATCTTCGCCATAAAGGCACTGACGAATGAATAAGGATAAGTCATCATAAGGCGTTTTTATCAAATCACTGAACATTACGTCGTAATATAAATTCGAACGGAAGACGCCAGTGACGAATTCTCTAAATCTTGTTATCAAAAGGCAGTTTTCCCCTTGTAATGCCTCAGGACTTAATTTCAATGTGGAAATAATATCTGCCTTGACCCGTGAATTAGCTGTTGCAGTAAGGGCAATACAAGGCACCGTAGGAAACAAGATAGATCTTACTTTCCCAAGCTTGAGGTAGGCAGGTCGAAAGTCATGACCCCATTCGGAGACACAATGAGCTTCGTCAACGAAAAAATACCTCACGGAATCTAACTCAGTTAATTTCTTCGCAAGAGATCGAAAGCCATCAGTCTCACACTGTTCTGGTGTGATGTACAACAACTTAATTTCAGGTAGCGCAAATTGCTCCAAAGAATCAGATGGACGCAGCAGCCTTTTCATAATATCTGCTCGCTCCTTTGTAGATTGTTTGGAATTAAGTGTTGCAGCAGGAATTTCCAATTCAGAGAGATGGGAAAGCTGATCGTAAATGAGAGCGATAAGAGGAGAAATGATGATAGACAATCCGTCCTGGAGAACTGCAGGTAACTGGTAGCAAAGGCTTTTACCGGAGCCGGTAGGCATGGAAATAAATACATTGTGAGAACCTCCAGCAATACAACGAATGGCATCTTCCTGCAACTTGCTTTTAAACTGCTCGTGGTGGAAGGTATTGCGCAATGCGCCAAGAACCCTATCGGTATCTTCCATGCGAAAAGATGACCACCCGGTTTATCCTTTCGGGGTTAATTGGCACAACCAATCAACTCACTTCACGCGGCTCCAATTGTGACCTACTTATCCACATAACATAAGTTCGGATATTTCTAGACAACTTATGGATATGCACAAATAAAATAATTTTTGAAACAACTCTGCAATTTCCTATTTTTTAGATTGAGGTAAATTGGATCACTGACGATTCCATGTTACAAATGAAATACGCTACATTGTTGCTAAGGTATTTGCGTATTTTGGGATTCATTTGACTGATCACCAAATGGTAGTTACGCTTTTTTCCTAGCTCATAAATTCAGTGCTTGAATTTCTGCAGGTAAGTTGGGCTTAAACTATCTTATTTCACTAAACCTGTCATTTTTAATTGTACCGTTCGTCTTTTGGCGGGGACTTTAGTTGTTGTCACAACTAAGGTTTTAACGTTTCCCTTGGTAAATGCTTAAGTCCGCCCAAAATTGGACTTGGGTTGTGCTAACCTATAAACTGCAGCGCCCCGATCCTTCTTCGAGAACGCAAGAAGTCATAGCGATATGGCAGGAAGTGCATTACTGACACAAGTATTCGAGGCCACTGACATGGCTCGCAAACCAGGCCACCGAGCAGATGATTTTAATAGCTGTGTAGTCAAACGCAGAGTTAAGCTACCTGTTAAAACACTTGATGGTCGTTTGCAGCATCCCGTGTTCTTAAATTTTGCACAATTGCTACTTATGTCCTCGTGTGAAGCCTGTGCGGCTCTAAGCCTACCTTTAAGGCTGGAGGCGGGAACACAATTTGAGCTTGCTGTTCGAAGATAGCACGGGCTGGCACAGGACAAGTTAGCCGTAAGACACTTGTATTGCTGACTCCTACTGATACTGAATACATATTCCAATATGACCAGACCATTCGTTCCCGCGGGAGAGGGCTTTATACGTAAAGCTAGCACCAGTTGCAAGCAACTCTTTTGGAAAGCTAAAATCGGGCACGTTCTTTTGAAGAACAGTTCTATGATTTCCCCCAGTTCTTTGCAGGGTTTGGCTGGATGCACACAATTAGTTATAATGTAGCGCCCTGAGACTTTCTTTTTAATGAAAGGAAGCATAATGCTAGAGTAGAATAAGTAGCACCAACGCGCAAACCATGCAAGAAAAATTAATAGCAATGCCATTCTACGCATCGAGACTTGAGCACTTGGCAACTTTTCCTCAATCCTTGTGCTAACAATAAAATTAATCGACTCTTCAAGTGATCCTTATTTTCGTTTACTGAGGCCCCGAAATCTCTCAAGTGAGCAGTTTCCTTTTCACTACGCGGACCGAAGGAGGAGAGTATAACAAGGAAATTAGTTGAAATCGCCAATCGTATCGCAATGGCACTTTTGGTTTCTTGAGCTAAAATACATCAAACTAGAGTAGCGTCGAAACGTTTTGTGACTAGCGTTAAATTTTGTTCTCCTGCCCGCATATTTCGAGGGGAGTTTGCGCAGTGCTTTTGTCAATAGCTCCCAATGTCTATGCCATAAGAAGGAAATTTGTAGCGAATCCGACAATGCGTGAAGGCGAATCTGAGGCAGAAACCTTTGATTTTCGGACCAGCACAAATGACTGGTGTTACAGAATGCAACTGGGTCCTGTGTGATTGTAGCGTCCTGAGACTTCCTTTGAGGTAAAAGAAGGCATGGTACTTGGGCAGAATATATATTCTGAAAAC